>CAMZMU010000085.1:49201310-49417029 GCA_947311845.1 Poa pratensis | reverse complement strand
AATTGTCGGCCCAGTGAAATCCAGGGTGTGCTGGGCCTGTCCTATACGGCCCTCGACACTTGATGGCGAATTTTCGCTAAGGACCAAGCCTACGGCTTGGAGAGCCTCGTGAGGCGAATTGCCTCGCGAGGGCATTTGAGGCAGCAGAGGCCTGCGGAGGCCATATCCACTGCTGCCCCCTCTTCAAGGAAATCTCCCCTGGGGAGAGGTCAACGCCGAATTCTCTACAGGGCGTCCAAGCCCTCGTGGAGATCGCTTCGCTGCAAAGCAACCTCTGCAGAGCGCACATGGGCTCTGCAGCGGCCGCAGAGTGACGCGCGCCCCTGCGCGCGGTGACGACGACGCCGCAGTTGCCATTTTGGTGATTAAAGGGGTCAATAAAGCTGTGCCACCCGCTCCGGACTACAAGGATTTCCTCTTTGGTGATAAGGGGACCGGCCGGCGCTACGCTCCAAGGCCAACGTCACCGTGGGCACCCCCACGTTCCTCTGCGGCCCCAGCTGGCCGTCCTGCATGGACGGTGGGTACTCTGCTACAGGAGTCAGCTTTACGCTCATGGACCGCGTCCATGGACATCCGGGCTGCGATGCACCGCGCTCCACCTTCTGCGCCACGTGACAGCCCTACCACAGTGCGAGTGCAAGGAGGGAGCACGGGGCGCCTATAAAAGGAGGGCAAGGTGCACCGTAGCAAGGGATCGCATTCTCATTCCAGCATAGCCACTTACGCGCAAGGAAGAAGAAGACCTTGCTTCCCTTCCTTGTATACACCATTGCCAAAAGAGAGCCTCGGCAAGCTCATTGTACTGTAACCTCTACAAGCAGTGCAATACAGACAAGCAGGAGTAGCGGTATTACCTCCACACGAGGGCCGTGAACCTGGGTACGGGCTGGTGTTCATCTCTGTCGTGATGTCCCTCCGCTTGCTCGACGAGCACCGTCGCCGTGCAGGTTGAGGGTTGTTTGACCAACGTGTTCAGCCCCTTACACGAACTCTCTTCGTGAGCTTGACTATCCCTGTTTCGTGGGAGTCATTCTCCGACAATTGGCGCGCCAGGTAGGGGGCTGAGGCGCGTCTTCAACCTTCATCGACCTCTGCACCATGGCGGACACTCGCGCAGCTCGCGCCACCCGGCGGGCGTCAGGCAGGGCAACCACCGAGCCCGCTGCCAACACCACCAACCCTCGCGGCCGTCCCCGCGCCAGCCGTGCCACGGGGCGCAACACCGCTGAACCGCGGGTGGAGCACCCCGAGGACGACGACGGCAACCACGACGACCGCTTCGACGACGACGTCGACCACGGGCACGGCGAGGACGCAGAGTCCTCGCACCCGTCCCAGCGCCACAGCGCCTCCACTCTTGGGCGTCCAGCGCCCAGCCCAAACACCGCGCTGCTCATGGCCGCGGAACTCTTCCGCTACCGTCCCACAGCTGAGGCGCACGACAACTGGCTCGGCCGCCTTCAGCACCTCGTCGACATTGCGGCGGCACCGCGCGCTGCTCCTGCGGCGTCGCGCTCTCTGGTGCACCACAACTCCGGACGCGCTGGAACCACCGCGCATGGCGCACCTCCGCCGCCGCCTCCGCCAGGTCCGCCTCCAGCCGCGGCGCACAAGGCCGCATCCCACGCGTCGTCGCCGCGCGATTGTCAAATCGTGCAGCGGACACCCCAGACGCGCGGGTGGAAATGGAGCGCCAGAAGGACCTCCAGAAGCGCATCGTGGAGGAGATCGGCCAGGCAGGGCGACAGAACCGCCGTGCTCTTCAGGGGGCATCGCCTCGTACGCCACAGGTTGCGCGGCCTTCACCCGCAACCTGCGGCGCGTCGTCTGGCCACAGAAGTTCAGGCCTGACCTACCCAAGGGCTACGACGGCACGAACAACCCCATCGAGTTCTTGCAGCTCTACACCACCTCCATCCAAGCTGCGGGGGGAGACGACAAGGTCATGGCCAACTGGTTCTCCCACGCTCTCAAGGATTCCGCCTTGTCGTGGCTCCTGAACCTTCCCGAGGACTCCATTGACTCGTGGGAGGAGCTCTGCCAGCAGTTCGTTGCGAACTTCAAGGGCACGTACGAGCGCGCCCTCACCTACAACGACCTGCGAGCTGTGCGCCAGAAGCCTGGCGAGACCCTCCGCAGGTACATCCAGCGCTTCAGCCAAGTCCGCAACAAGATCCCGAACATCCCGGACTCGCACGTCATTGCGGCCTTCAGAGAGGGCGTCACCAACCACAGGATGCTCGAGAAGCTCGGCATCCATGATACCCTCTCCTCCGTGGTGAAGCTCTTCGACATCGCAGACAATGCGCCAAGGCAGAGAAGGGCTCCTCTTCGTCAAGGTGGGCTCGACAGACGACCCTGTCGAGGGATCCAAGACCCAGAAGAGGCGCGACGAGATCAAACGCAAGCCTACCGCAGTCCTGGCAGCTGAACCCGACGCCAAGCATGTTCGCGAGGACTCTCCAGAGGCTGGCAAGAAGAGGTGGACAACCGCCCGTTCTGCATCTACCACAACAGGCGCGGCCATGCGACAGAGAACTGCTATGACCTCAAGCAACTGAGCAAGAAGCGTGAGCAAGAAGAGGGCAGCGGTGGCCGCGGCAGAGGCCGTGGTTACCGCAAAGGTGGACGCAAGGGCAACTTCCAGAGGCCTCAGGGAACTCAGGCGAATGCCGCCGAGAAAAACAACAATCTGCCCGACGAAGAGCCTGGAGGCTACCAGGCCCCCAAGGGTGCCATGGCATGCATCCTCGGCGGATCCCAGGCGCCCAAGTCGAACAACCAGTTCAAGCAGTTCGCTCGCGAGCTCAACGCAGCGCTTCCCGGGGTCGAGACGTCCCGCCCCCTCAAGTGGTCCCAGTACACCATCGCCTTCGACGCCAAAGACCACCCCAAGTCTACAAAGACTGTGGGCACCCTCCCGTTGGTGTGCACCCCCACCATCAACAACATCGCCGTCGGCAAGACGCTCATTGATGGGGGTGCAGGCCTAAACGTCATCTCTGTCGAGACCTTCGAGACGCTTCAAGTGCCCTACGAGTGGCTCATGCCCTCCAGGCCCTTCACCGGGGTCACCAGCGGCTCAATCTCGCCTCTGGGGCAAGTGAGGCTCGCGGTCACTTTGGCACGCAGGAGAACTACCGCACCGAGCTAATTGACTTCGACGTCGCGCACATTGGCCTGCCCTACAACGCCATCCTCGGCTACCCCGCCCTCGCGAAGTTCATGGCCGTCACGCACCAGCCTACAACATGGTCAAGATCCCTGGCAGCGGTGGCACCATCACCATACGCGGTCACGTACAGGACGCCACGCGCCGTCGAGATCGCCTACAAGGCCGCTGCCATGGCATTCCCCGCTGACGAGGACATGGAGCCTCTCGAGAGGCCCAAGAAGAAGAAACAACTGTTCACTCAAGAGCAAGCATCTACAAAGAAGGTGTCGCTGAGCACCAGCGGCTCGGGGGCTGAAGGCTCGGGGGCTAGCGTCACCATAGGCGCTGGCTTGCCTCCCAAATAGGAAAGCGCGCTCGTCGCCTTCCTTCGGGCAAATTCTGACATGTTCGCATGGACTCCGTCAGAAATGTCCGGTGTACCAAGGGAGGTGATCGAGCACCACTTAGCCGTGTGTCCAGACGCACGCCCTGTAAAGCAAAAAGCGCGGAAACAAGCCCCCGAGAAGCAAGCGTTCATCATCAAAGAAGTAGAGAAGCTGAAAGCAGCAGACATCATTCGAGAAGTTGCCCACCCCACTTGGCTCTCCAACGGTGTGGTTGTCCCAAAACCCAATGGAGGAGGCCGGCTCTGCATCGACTACACAGACGTGAACAAGGCTGCCCCAAGGATCCATACCCCATGCCAAGGATAGACCAGATTGTGGACTCCACCGCCGGCTGTGATCTCCTCTGTTTCCTGGATGCCTTCTCAGGCTACCACCAGATCAAAATGGCCAAGGAAGACGAGGAGAAAACAGCATTTCTCACCCCTTGTGGTGTGTATTGCTACACTTGCATGCCCTTTGGCCTAAAAAAGCCGGCGCCACCTTCCAGAGGCTCATGAGGATCGCCTTGGGGGCTCAGATGGGAAGAAATGCAGAAGCTTATGTCGACGACATCGTGGTCAAGTCTCGCGAGGGAGACACTCTCTTGAAGGATCTCGAGGAAACCTTCGCCAGCCTGCGCAAGGTGAACATCAAGTTAAACCCCGCCAAGTGCGTCTTCGGGGTGCCTTCAGGCAAGCTCCTCGGGTTCCTCGTGTCCCACCGCGGCATAGAAGCAACCCTGACAAGATCAAGGCTATAGAAGACATGCAGCCACCTCGCCGCCTCAAGGACATGCAGCGCCTAGCAGGATGCATGGCCAGCTTAGGCCGCTTCATCTCCAAGTTCGGCGAGAGAGCCTTGCCATTTTTCAAGATCATGAAGAAATCCGGCACCTTCAAGTGGACTCCAGAGGCTGACGAAGCATTTAAGGACTTGAAGAAATACTTGGCTAGCTCACCAGTCATGGTAGCCCCCAGGGCAGGCGAGCATCTGAAGCTGTACCTAGCAGCCACTCCACAAACTGCTAGCGCCGTCCTGGTGGTGGAAAGAGAAGAGCCAGTTCTCCCCAAGAAAAGCACTGCCACACCAAGTCCAGAACCTCCCGACGAGGAACAGTCTCTCCAGACCCAGCCAGGCCCACAGCCTCAAGTCGAGCCCTCCACGAGCACCTGCCGAGGCTCCTCCACAGGCAAACCTCGCCAAAACTCCTGAGGAGCCTCTCGAGGGAGCCGACGCTGCTGCACCATCAACGACCCTCGTCGAGCATCCAGTCTACTTCGTCAGTACTGTACTGCGAGATGCTCGCGAGCGGTACCCAGTGCAGCAGAAGCTCCTCCTCGCGCTACTCATCGCCTCCAGGAAGCTGCGCCACTACTTCCAGGGTCACCCCATCACGGTGGTCACGTCCTTCCCCCTGGAGCAGATCCTGCGCAACCCCAACGCTACTGACCGCGTCGCAGGTGGAACATTGAGCTGCAGCCATTCAACTTGCGCTTCGACACCACAAGAGTCATAAAAGGGAGAGCGCTGGCGGATTTCGTCGCCGAGTGGACAGACCCAACTCCTGAAGAGCCTCGCGAAGAAGAAACCGCGTCATCGGGAGATACAATGCCAAGCCACTGGACCATGCACTTCGATGGAGCTTTCGCCTGCCGCAATGGTGGGGCTGGCGTTGTCTTAACCTCACCAAAAGGTGACAAGCTCTACTACGCCATCCAGCTGTGCTTCACAATAGACAAGATCTCCAACAACATCGCCGAGTACGAGGGCCTCCTCGCCGGGCTCAGAGCCGCAATCGCCCTTGGCGTCAAGCACTTACTCATAAAGGGTGATTCCCAGCTCCTGGTTAACTTCTCCAACAAGAGCTACACGCCTAAGACGACCACATGGCCGCCTACCTTGAAGAGGTCGCAAGCTCGAGAAGCACTTCAGGGGCATGGAGCTCATGCACATCCCGCGAAAGGAGAACCAAGAGGCAGATGACATCGCCAAGCGAGCATCACGAAGGCAGGCCCAGTCGGCCGGCGTGTTTGAAGAGAGACTCTCCAAGGCGTCCATAAAGCAGCCACAAGAAGCAGCAGCCGCAAGCACAGACGAAGTACTCCCACCACCTCCTATAGGTGGGGCACCCAACTGCGGTCCATCCTCAGGGGAGCGTCTGCTGCTGGCTATGGTGCACCAAGAGACAGGCTGGGTTGACGAACTCAAAGACTACCTGCTGAAGGGAGTCCTTCCTGAAGAAGACGCGGAGGCAGAGCGAGTGGCTCGACAAGCCAAGTCATACTACATCCTCGAGGGAGACCTGTACCGCAAGCGCCCAAATGGAATTGCACTCAAGTGCGTCCCCCCCGAGGAAGGCCGCATGCTGATCAGAGACATTCACAGTGGAGAGTGTGGCCACCATTCCTCTGCACGCACCCTGGCAGGCAAGGTCTTCAGGAGCGGTTTCTACTGGCCCCAAGTGCTTCAAGATGCCACCACCATCGTCCATCTTGCGATGCGTGCCAGTTCCACGCCAAGCAAGTTCATCAGCCTGCACTGGGACTCCAAACCATCCCGCTCTCGTGGCCTTTCGCGGTCTGGGGCCTTGACATTCTGGGACCCTTCCCGAGATCACAAGGGGGCTACCGCTTCCTCTTCGTGGCAGTCGACAAGTTCACCAAGTGGGCAGAGGTTGAAGCAGTGCGCAGCATACCGGCCAGGGCGGCAGTAAAATTCATCAGAGGCCTGGTCTGCCGCTTTGGTGTGCCTAATCGCATATCACCGACAATGGCTCACAATTCACCAGCGGCATCTTCAGGGCCTACTGCGAGAGCCTCGGCACCAAGCTCTGCTTCGCCTCGGTGGCTCACCCACAGAGCAACGGCCAAGCCGAGCGAGCAAATGCTGAGGTCCTCAAGGGCCTCAAGACAAGAGCTTCAATCGCCTGAAGGGTACGGCAAGGGCTGGATAGACGAACTCCCGTCCGTGCTCTGGTCCATCCGCACGAACCCCACGAAGCCCACTGGTGAGACGCCATTTGCTCGTGTATGGAGCTGAAGCAGTCCTCCCCACAGAGATCAAGCATGGATCCGCACGGGTCCTTGCCTTCAACGAGGACGATCAAGCAGACCTCCACAGCGACGACCTGCTACTCCTTGACGGGTTGCGCCGCCGTGCCGCCCTCAGGGCAGCCAAGTACCAGCAAGACCTGCGACGCTACCACAGCCGCCACATACGTCCGCGCACTCTCGAGACAGGCGACCTCGTCCTCAGGAGAATCCTCTCCAGGGAAGGTCTCCACAAGCTCTCGCCAATGTGGGAAGGCCCCTACAGGGTCTCCACATCGCCAGGCCTGGCGCGGTACGCCTCGAAACGGAGGACGGCATTCCGGTCAAGAATCCATGGAACATCGCGCATCTACGCAAGTTCTACCCGTGATCATAGTCACGCCAGACATTTTTTGTCTCTAGAGGGAAGCACACAACTTCACCTCCAAGCTTCACAAAAGCTTCTCCTCCCGAGGGCCAGCCCCTCTGAGCTCTCCTGATTACGTGCCGCCGCAGGCCGTGAAGAGTCTCAGCCACTGAATGTGGTCCCCATGCCTCGACATGGAAAACTTTATCTTGGTCACACCAAGTGTAATGAACCAATTCGTTTCTCGATGAAACATTGCGCTGAGGCGCCGCTATGTAATATTTTGGTGGTGAGTTTTACTTTTCATCATCTTAGTTCATTTCGCGCTATATTCTTCCCCATGCGCACCTCGCGAGCGGGGGCTGAGTACGGTGACTGTGCCTCAAGAGCACCCCAACAGCACCGCAAAATCCAAAGGATCCGAGCTCTAGCACGTGAGCACGCTCTCACGCCTGTTACCTCCCCAAAGAGCTCTGGCCCATGGGCTTGCTCCCAAAACACGCCACCTCACCAAAGGACCTTGGTACTTACTCTCCTCGCGAGATACCCATGAGGAAGCCTATAAGCGCGCATGGGTGTTTACTACCATGTGCCTGCTTTGGGTCTGCCTCTCTAACCAATACAGGGAACAAGAAGTCCTCCCCAAGGTCGAGAAGTCACGCTCCGACCCCTAGAAGGGAGCGCACCATCAGGGAAGCCAACGCCCTCTACGAGGCCAAAGTCTCACCAAGCTAAGTCTAGCGCTTGCGCTCCTCAGAAGTTTTCTCCCTCTCACGGGCACCTGTCGCCCCTCGAGCGGTTTTTTCTCTCTCACACTCCATGGACTGCTTGTGCGTCAAAGGGGAGCCCTCGAGCACCGCGACTCGAGAGCCCTTACCTCTCCAAGCCTTAA
This sequence comes from Poa pratensis, assembly GCA_947311845.1. Classification (NCBI taxonomy): domain Eukaryota; kingdom Viridiplantae; phylum Streptophyta; class Magnoliopsida; order Poales; family Poaceae; genus Poa; species Poa pratensis. The sequence goes on along the minus strand of CAMZMU010000085.1, from coordinate 49,409,198 downwards.
ACACCCCCCGGCCTTGCCGAGTCACGCTCCGGCATACCGTAGCGGCGGTGTCATAGCGCAAAGAGATGGGTCCTGACGACGTAGAGCGAAGAAAGACATGGAACAGGGACAAAGGACCCTTCGAGGGGCACACACACATGTTTGCATACGATAAAGTATCTTACAAGCCAGCGTGAATTAAAACAAGTCTTAAAACAAAGATAATTGCGCCAAGCGCATCTTGTTGCAGGAGTGGCCTAGGCAGAGGGTTCACCATCGCCGTCCTCTTCAGCCTTCTCTTCTTCGGCGCCTTCATCCTCCTCAGCGGCCTGCTCCGCCTCAACCCTCTTGAAGCGGTCGACGTAATCGTTGACTTCTTCTCGAACCAAGTTGGAGAGCTCCCAGGCCGGATCTCCCTCGATGGGCTCGGTCACTGACTCGAAGTCGAAGCCGGGGTGAAGGCGCTGGAGGTTGGCGAAGACGCGATCGATCGCCACGGTCAAGAGCTTGCGGCACTCCTCATCAACAACGTCGCCAAGTTCCGCCACAGGGCCCTCGAGCACAGAGAAGAGCTGGTCGAAGTAAGCAAGATATGTGGCGGCATCAGCGTTCCCATGGACGGGAACAATAGGTGCATCCACTCCTAGCTGCCCCGCGAGAGTATTCCCCCGGGCCACTAAGGATTGGAACATGCGCTCCCGTTGCTGCGTCAAGACCTGTGCCGCCTGCACGCGATGCTCAGCCTCTTCGGCGCGCTCCACGACAGGGCCCACCTGAGCGGTCAACTCCTTCATGTCCGCCATCAGAGGCAAAGTTCTGTTCCGCACGCGCCCGAGCCTCCGCGGCAGCCTGGAGGCGAGAGTCGAATCGCTTCTTCTGGGCCTCAAGGTCCTGGACGCGAGCCTCAAGCTCTTTGCGTCTCTTCGTGAAGCGCTCCTCTTGCTTCTTGGCCTTATCCGCGAAGTCTTTTCTACAGCTGTCGCGAAAGAGCTTCTCCTTCGTCGCAGACTCTTCCGCCATCTTCTCCTCCTTTTGCGAAGGTTCTCGTTGGTCAGCGCAAGGCGCTTCTGGTAGAACTCCTCATCTTGAGTGACCTTGTACTCGCGGGCTTCCAGGTGCTCCCGCTGCGCGGATTGATCCTTCTCGATCTGCTCAACCTGGTCTTCGCGTTTGCGCGCCTCGGCCTCGCGGGCGTCGAGATCAGCTCCGCGCTGCACGATCAAGTCTTCGCGAATGCTCAAACTCTCACGAATTTCTCCAAACTCTGCCGCACATTTTCCGACTCGGCGACGATCCCCGCCTCGCGGTCCAGAAGCTCTTTGTGCTTGGCGGAGACCGCCGCCGCGCGCCGCCAGCTCCTGGTGTTTGGCCTCGGTCTCCACCTCGAGAGCCTCGCGCCTAGCACCCAGGTCCGCTAGGGTCTCCTCGACCTCGCGGACCACGCTGATGCGGATTCCTCAGCAGAGCGCAGCGCTGCCTCGCGCTGCGCCTGGGCAGCTTCGTTCTTCCGGCGGCAGCTCTCCACGGTCTCATGAAGACAAGCCCAGCCCCGCGCAAGCTCAGCGGCCTCCTCCGCCCTGGAGCGATCTTCCTCGGCAAGCTGGGCCTCAAGCTCGTCGAGAACCTCCCTCGCCGAGCGGAGGACAGCCCCACGGCGGGCTGCGGCGGGGCGCCGCCCCCGCAGAACTAAGGCCCATGGCTCGCCGGAGGGCCTGGAAATGCCGGCGCCTGCCGAGGATTCCGGAGCGTCCAACCTTGGGCTCCGAGTGGCCTCAAGGCGCGCCTGGGGGCTCTGGTGCGAGCCCCCCTCTTGGTCCACCAAGGGGCCTTCAGGGGGCTTTGATGAGAACCCCCCTCACCGGAGGCCTCCTGGGGGTTCGGGGCATCTTCATCTTCAACCACGTCATTCTTCTGCCCCTGGGGAGCGCTCTCCTCTCCAGGGACAGGGTTGGCCTTCTCAGTTGAGGCCGCCTCCCCAGCGGCCTCAGAGTCCGCTGTGGCCTCTCCAAGTTTCGTGCTCGGTGGGGGCGATGACGCGGCGGCCTCCTCCATTTCGACGTCAGCGCACGCCCCCGCGGACGCCCCTGTCACCGCGGCACACTCCTTCGCCGGCGGCGTGAACCTCGCCGCATCCGCATCCGCCGTCCCCTCCGGCTGCGGGGGGAGACGTCAGGCCGCATAGGTGGAGGCATCGCCACCTCTGCCTCCCCCTCCATCTCCTTGCAGTGCTCCTCCGCTTCAGGAGGCGGCCGCGGCCTCAGGAGAAGCAGTGCCCTCGGGAGGCACCTCGTCAACTGTACACGCTGCAGGCGCCGCTGCAGCGCTGGGGATCTCTCCAAGCCTCCGAAGTCTCCGCCTCTTCGGCACCTCGGGGCCCCTGGAGAGGCTAAAACTCAAAAACTCCGCAGGAAGCCTACGCAAAAGCAAGCCAAGACAGAAAAGGGAGTCAGTTCTTACCCTGATGTCTTGGCGCGGGAATCGACCCACACCGTGTTCGACGACCGCCACGGCCTCAGTGGTGCGGCTCCGGCGCCGGACCCCTCGAGAGCGGCCTCGGCTTTCCTCTTGAGGGAGATGCCCGCTGGACTCCCGGCGGCCCGGTCATGAACGGCCTTGGAGCGGGGCTCGCAATGGCCTGATGAAGCTCCGTCATCGTCGCTCTCCTCTTGCCCCTCGGCGCGCTGCGAGGGAGCGACCACGAACTGGCCGCTGCTGCCTGAAGAAGCCTCGTGGGCCTCACCTCAGGCGCCGCGCTCTTCGAGGTGCTCCCGAGGCGCCGGTTGCGCCTGCGTCGGATTCCACAGGCGTTACCGTCGTCTCCTCGTCGCCTCAGCTGGCGCCCCCTGCGCCGCGGACTCAGGATCTTCGCGGGGCCCCGCATGACCCTTGGGCACCAGGCCCCACCGGTCGAACTTCGGCATCGTCTGCACGAGCGAGACGCGGCGCCCAAGGTCAATCCTGTGGAGCGGGACCGCCTTATCGCCGGGCTGGGGGATATCAGGAGCCGTGAAGAGCGTCTCCATAATGGTGCGCACCTCCTGCTGCGTGAAGAGGTTGCGCTCAGGCGCATTTTGTCCCTCTGGTTGGAGTAAAGCCACATTGCGTCCGCGTGCCACTGGAGCGGAGCAATGCGGCGCTTCACGAAGTCCTTGGCCACCATCTGCCCGGTGAGGCCTGCCTCGCGGAGGTCCTTCAAGCGCCTCATCACAGGGCCAAGCGCGGCTCCCTTGAGCGCTTTAGAAGACCAGCTCGCCCTCTTCATCGGAGGCGCCTCGGGCAGGTCAAAGAAGGCGCTCCGGCTGCCAAACTTCATGAGGAACCAGCGCTTGCGGAAGTCCTCCACCCTCTTCGTCACATTGGTCACAATGTTCTCGCCGTTCCGCGCGATGGGGATGTATGTGCCCTTCATGCCCTCCGCGATGCGGAAGGACACGCACCCTGACCGCTCCTTGTTCGCCGTGAACCGGAGCGTAGAAGCTTCGGAAGAGGTCCACCGAGGTGGATGCCGATGTATGCCTCGCAGAGGTAGGCGAAGATGGCGAGGACAAGGATGGAATTAGGATGGAGATGAAGGACCTGGATCTGGTAGCGCTCCAGAACCGCCAGGAAGAAATCGGAGAAAGGAGGCACAAGCCCGGCGAATAGGGTGTGCATGAAGATGGGGTAGAAGTCGCCGAAGGAGTTGTCCGCCGGCTTAAGCACCGTAGCGCCGTGCTCGTTGGTCGCTGAAGCCGCCATGTGACGCACTTTCTCCAGCTGCGCCTTCTTCTTAAAGCGGAAGCCGGTCAGAGCCGGCTCGAAGTCGCCGACCTGCTGCGTCGCGGCAGGTTCGCCGCCCTGCACCACGGCTTTGCCTTTCGAGGCCGCGGAAGCTTTCTTGGGCGCCATTGCCGCAGGATTGCAAGGGGGGAGGTGCGTCGAAGACACAGGAGCGCAGGCGTCAAGAGCAAGGAGACGGGCGCGCAAATGAGGCAGTAACTGCTGCCTGAACCGGTGCTGCAGGCTTTATTCCCCTCGAGCAGTTACCGAGACGTGGTGGGACCCCCACTACGCCCATCATCTCCGAGGAGAACGTGTCGTCGCGGCGTAACTGCCCTGCACGTGTCTCAGGCCGGCCGGACACTTTGGGCCCATGACGATTCGCCTGCGTCCATTGGACTACATCGTGCCCATCATGGGCCCGGGGGCTACTGTCGGCCCAGTGAAATCCAGGGTGTGCTGGGCCTGTCCTATACGGCCCTCGACACTTGATGGCGAATTTTCGCTAAGGACCAAGCCTACGGCTTGGAGAGCCTCGTGAGGCGAATTGCCTCGCGAGGGCATTTGAGGCAGCGGAGGCCATATCCACTGCTGCCCCCTCTTCAAGGAAATCTCCCCTGGGGAGAGGTCAACGCCGAATTCTCTACAGGGCATCCAAGCCCTCGTGGAGATCGCTTCGCTGCAAAGCAACCTCTGCAGAGCGCACATGGGCTCTGCAGCGGCCGCAGAGTGACGCGCGCCCCTGCGCGCGGTGACGACGACGCCGCAGTTGCCATTTTGGTGATTAAAGGGGTCAATAAAGCTGTGCCACCGCTCCGGACTACAAGGATTTCCTCTTTGGTGATAAGGGGACCGGCCGGCGCTACGCTCCAAGGCCAACGTCACCGTGGGCACCCCCACGTTCCTCTGCGGCCCCAGCTGGCCGTCCTGCATGGACGGTGGGTACTCTGCTACAGGAGTCAGCTTTACGCTCATGGACCGCGTCCATGGACATCCGGGCTGCGATGCACCGCGCTCCACCTTCTGCGCCACGTGACAGCCCTACCACAGTGCGAGTGCAAGGAGGGAGCACGGGGCGCCTATAAAAGGAGGGCAAGGTGCACCGTAGCAAGGGATCGCATTCTCATTCCAGCATCGCCACTTACGCGCAAGGAAGAAGAAGACCTTTTCCCTTCCTTGTATACACCATTGCCAAAAGAGAGCCTCGGCAAGCTCATTGTACTGTAACCTCTACAAGCAGTGCAATACAGACAAGCAGGAGTAGCGGTATTACCTCCACACGAGGGCCGTGAACCTGGGTACGGGCTGGTGTTCATCTCTGTCGTGATGTCCCTCCGCTTGCTCGACGAGCACCGTCGCCGTGCAGGTTGAGGGTTGTTTGACCAACGTGTTCAGCCCCTTACACGAACTCTCTTCGTGAGCTTGACTATCCCTGTTTCGTGGGAGTCATTCTCCGACAAGAATAAAAAGGAGAGGAGGAAGCCGGCTAAAGATAGAGCGAGGTTCTCGAGCTAAGGAAGAAGCTGGACGCACTAGAGGCCGAGAAGGTTGACTCCAGCGTGGTGGACAAGCTAGTGGCCGAGAAGGTGGAAGAGAAGCTCCGGGCTTTGTTACCCGATGCATTGGTGCAGGGGATAACTGCTTGGCATGCGGGAGGTCAGCAGGGGCCGATACACGTGCCCAGTTCGCCGGAGCACCTCCAGCAATAACGTGTCGCCGGTCCTGCCGACCCCACCGGTGCCCCCTGCCGTGGAGCAACATACACCAACGCCGGAGAATAATGATAATGCACACGAGCGGCCGGAGATTGATAGCCGGCCGCCGGCACCGGCGCCCTTGTCTCGACATTAGCCGAGCTCAACCGCCGTCACCAAGGTAACTAATTAGTATGTGTGTGTGAGGCAATGGAAACATATATATGTATGATCATGAATATGTATGATACATTGTGTGTGAGACTATATATGCCTTATCTCATGGTGCCCGCTATGTGTTGACTCCCAGGACATGCCTTGCATACTCCTGCATAGGGTGGGTACCGACGGCGAGTTGAAGGAAGTCGCAAGGGCCTCGACCGTACAACCTTTGACCCGCGATATCCACAACGTCCGAATGAGCGAGCTCGTGATGAAAGTAAATGTGAAGGAGGTACTGCCTGAGTTCTGTGACATCGACCCCCCTAAGCAACCTCAGGGAGCCGAGAAACACATGAAGCTTGGCGAATGCGGGCAGTGGATGCTGGAATGGCCGAAGACCCAAATTCATCTTGGGGATGTTCTTCAAGGGGCCAGGCGCACCGGCGGTGCCACCTCGATGCCCCGAGCCCCGATCGTTCGGCCCCCGCCGAGGCGGACAAAAAAAGATGCTGCGGATGAACCGGCCACAAGCAGCCGTCACCACCACCAGACGGAACCGCCGGTCGCCGCCACCGCCGGCCGGAAGCTACCGCCGGTCGCCCCCACCGCCGGCCGGAAGCTACCGCCGCCGGTCATCGCCGCCACCAACCACCACAAACAGTTGTTGGGAACGTCTTCCCCGCAACCGTCCAAGGTTAGTTCTGACTTTCCGAATTCCCCGACTTTCCGACTTTCCCGACTAACGGATGTGCTATTGTTTATGTTTTAGGACAAAGCCGTTGCACCTCAACTTGGTGGCAACGACGACAATGTTGAGGAGGATGATGATAATGATGTAAACGTCGATGACTACATCAACACTGGCACCGCCGCGGATGATATGTTCATGCCTCTTATGGATGAAGAACCCTTTCGCGACCACCACATTCAACCTGCTCGTCCCACTTCATGCACACAGCGCCTGGCCTTCACCGACACGCCTCCGGATGCCGGCGATCATCAAGCTCAACCGGGTACCATTTTCACCCTACCACACTGAAAGAAACAGTTAAAGCGGGGTTCACTGCACCCCCACCCCCACAATCCCTAGAGAAGAAGAAAAAGAAGAGTCATCAAAGGAAGAGAAAAGCATACTCTGCGAGCCAGCAAGATCCTAAGATCCGGGGTCCTGAAGACACGAATCCACAAGGCTACTCCAGAGTTCATGAAGCTGGTAAATCTATCTTGTCCGGGGACATGCTCCGCCTTGCAGAAGGACCCATGATTACTTTGCAGAATAATATCTTGTATCTAGAGGAGACCCTTCTTAAAGAGAAGAACCCAGGTTACCCGGCGTTCTCGGTCAAGGTGCCAAAAGAGTTGGTGGACTTCGTCCAGGAAGACCCCGCAGATGTGTTCTTCATAGCGTACGAGGACATCTTCAACCTATATCACTCCAAACGGCTGGACTATAACATGGTCCGCCTATATGCTCTCGATGCGGCGATGAAGATCAGGAGAGATGATACCCCGTACATCGCGATAGTGGATCCCTACTACATGCGCGACAGCCATCTGGTGGAAGGATCAACAACACGGGAAACGGCCAAGGAGTACCTCATTAGGGTCTTCCTGGCCAACAAGGAGAAGACCGCCCTTCTTCTGCCTTACTTTTTCGAGTAAGTACACATCTGCTCGCCACCGTCCTATCTTATGTCTTCTTGTACATTTCTTCCATCGCTGATCCTTTGTCCAACATTCTGCTTCAATTGTGTTGAGCAGGGACAAATACTGCGCACTCATCCACGTATCCCCGAGGTGGTCCGTTGCCACTTATTTGGACTCGGGGAATAAATCCCAGCCGAGATCATACAACAGAATAAAGGGTGTTCTCGATGACGCTCTCGAGGCCTATGCCAAAAAGGGCGGCCCCTTCCATAAGAAGTCGAAATTTTTCACGGAGGACGACAACACACACAAGTTCTTGCATGGGACCGGATTCCATTGCGTCAAGCAACTGGATGGCAGTGTGATGGAGGCCTACTATGCCCTCCGTCACCTTAAAACGATTGTCCGGGATTGCGAGAAAACGAAGATTGCATCTAATCTCGCAGAATACACCAAAATGGCGGAAAGTCTCACCGATGCTGATTATAGACAAGACTTCCATCGCATCCGGCTGCAGTTAACAAATATCATCCTCGACGATGTCATGCACGCCTCAGGGTCCTTCCACTTCCACTTCGGTACGTAGGATGTATTATAAAAGATAGCCTTGCTAAGCATTACTAGCTAGTGTGTACTTTTTTGTAGAAGTGCATGTGTAGGGTTATATATTATATATATGCTATGCTATGAAATCCAAATAGGATAGCCATATGATTTCCAACCATGACAACATTGATTGATCGTCTTGCCTCTATACTTAGATGAACAAATTATACTCTATGTATATCACTAACCAATATATACCCAATCCATCTTCAGCGTTGTCTCAGAGGGAGATGGAAGAACGACTAGCGGCGCAGAGTGACACCAGGGAGTGGAGGACGAAAGGGGGCATTCTACCGTTCCGGCGCCGCTCAAGAAGAGGAAGCCATGATCATGCTCCATCATCGCGGTGGTGACAACTTCATTTGTACTAAGACTTGTGTGTGACATGAGATGAACCTTTGTACCAATTAAGACTTGTGTGACATGATCGAGATGGAACTTTTGTAGACTTGTGCTTTGGCACTTGTCACTATATGCATGTATGTATCTTGGGCTCTAAGTGTTTGTCATGACATAGTAATGTGTTTGTTTTCATATACCGTGTCAAAATATATTATTGTTTCTATTATTCCTGTATTTCCTGTAATATACCTGTATTTGTACAGGAAAATAAGAATTTCTGTATTTCTGGAAAAAAACTTTTGTGGCACATCATTTATTTTTTTGTGGCGCACCAGCAAAAGGTGCGCCACAGAATTCGTCTGCATGTGGCCTACCCAGATATTTCTGTGGCGCACGCTTCTGGTGCGCCACAGAAATTTGGTTTCTGTGGCGCATGCACGTGGTGCGCCACAGAAATAAATATTTTAGCTGCGAGGATTCTGTGGCGCATCCAGGAATTCTACGGATGCGCCACAGAATTCGATTTTGGTTCGCCATTGTTAACACTTTTCCCACTAGTGATGGTTTGATCCCAGCTAGTTGCAGCTTGCCCTTGACTGCTCTGTATCTGTGGAGGCTCCGGTAATGAGCAAGGTTCCGGGAGCTCTTCAGTCTGGGTGGATGCATTGACAAAGGTCTGAAAAGATCTCCCCTTCTGAGGAACCCCAGCTGTGGCACTCCTCTTGGCTTTCTTCGACTTCTTGTTGAGGGGCAATCTCGGCTGATGTGTCCCGGTTCTCCGCACGAATAGCAGTCACCATTCTTCTGGCGTATCTGGATGTCGTTGAACTGTCGGCAATCTTCCAAACTGTGCCGGTCAGATCTGTGATACATGCACCACACTCCAGGCTGGCCATCTTTGCGTAGAGAATCTGGTGTTCTTGGGGCACGTAGATGAGAGGATCTTCTTGCCGAGGCTCGCTTGTTGTGTCTTGGTCGAGGTTTTCCTCCTCTGGAAGCGGCACTGTGGTCGGCGCGTCAGAACAGAGTTCCTCCTTCGCTCCATGCGTCCATGGGGAAAGAGGGACATCGATGTTCGTGGCACCTTCCTCAGGTCTTCCCGTGCTGACCAAAGGGCTGACATAAGCGGCTGGAGGGACGAAGTGGACTCCGAAGGCGCGGTCTTTAGCGGCAGGTGCCGGCGAGGGCTCGTCAAGAACGAAGCCAAGGCCGGGGTACCGCATGAACTCAAAGGCTGCCTTTCCCTTTCTCTTTTTTGTCATCTTGAATGTCGGATTCGGAATCTCTCTTCACGAGGGCCGAAACTAGCGCCGTCCCGAGGGCGCTGGAGCAGATCTTGACACGGACTGAAAGCTTGACGCTGAACTTGACGATGAACTCGACGATGAACTTGACGATGAGCTTGACGATGAACTTGATGTTGATGAAGAAGGAGACGAATCCAGCACTTGCGCCCCCTACCTGGCGCGCCAGATGTCGTGTCTCATTGCACGGACACCGGGAGTATAGGATACCCCCTTTTAGGTTCGGCACGGGCGCGAAGGAGGCAGAGAATCGTCTTCTTGGGCGGAGTCTAGATCAAGCTCTCCTCTCGACGATCAAAGCATGCAACCAAAGGGACACAAGGAGCTACCCAGGTTCAGGCCACCCGGAGGCTAAAAGCCCTACTCCTGCATGTCTGGATTGATGAGTTCTTCATAGTGTGGCTTACAATGGAAACCTCCCGGACAGGGTACCCGGAAGGGTTTTGGCCCGAGGTAGAAGAAGGACAAATCCTGACCCGGAGGAGATCACCTTCCTCTCTACCTCCGCAGCCCTAGTCTAGTCTTGCTCTCGTGTTGTCCTTTTCTTTCCCCTCCCCCCCTCCTCCCGTGCCTTGGTCCTCCTTTTATAGGTTAAGGGGTTGCCACAGGGGCACGTGAGGAGCATGAGGGGCCTTCAAGGTGAAGGAACCTCCTCATCTAGTTTAGGGGGAGACGTGCCTCTCCTCAGCCTAGCGTCTCCTCTGGGTTAGGTGGGAGCGTCCCCCTCGGGGTGGGCAGGCGCTGACACCACCACGGGACGTGCTTCCCGCCCGCGCTACCTTCATCTTGCTGCCCAAGTCTTCGTGGTGAGTGGAGTGCTATCCACAGGAACGTAGGAGGCCCGGGAGGGAGCCTGGCCTCCTGCCGGGAACTCGGGCTCTCGGGTCCTTCTTGGCCTTCCTGCTTGATTCGGGGACCCGGAAGGTCCCCAGGACCGGAGCCCTTAGTCGTCGTTGGCCATGTGCGTCTTGACGGTGAACCCGCCAGCTTGACTTGAGTCTTGGTCTTGTCCATCTTCATCTTGGGCCCACATGGGGTAGACCCACTTTGGCAGTACTAGGGGAACCCCATGTTCCACTGTTGCGACAGGCCTCCCTTGCTGGGCTTCATCGGGCTGTTGATAATTGGGCTTTAGTCATCACGTGCACCAGGTATCCTCATGGTAGGGTACCCGTTTGGTATAACCTCGTCATTAGCCCCCGAGTGCTTGGCTGACTCAAAGAATCAGCATAGACTCACTCGATAGTGCACGTCCCATGCTTATGTCTATGCTTTATGTCTCATATCTTAATTTTGACTGAGATTATGCGTTTTTGACAAAGGATTATAGCTTAGTAGGCCTGGATTTACTCGACGGATCAAGACCAGTTAACTGCGCATTTGGGAAAAACCTTACTTGTTTTCAATCAAATTCGAGTCCTCGGGCTCGAACCTGGAACATACTGGACAGATTCGACTCAGGCCGTTTGAGGTCTTATTGAATCGTTCTGCAGTTATTTTTTGCTACCTAGCGCGTCCGCCAGGATTTTTATCATGTCTGCTGACACGGAAATTTTTTAAGGACTCGCATAGCTGGAGTGGTCCTCAGCCCAACTCGACTGATCGGCGGGTCTTACCTTTGCATTTCTTGCATGCAGCATCCGAGTCATTTGCGAATGACGTTACTCGGGCATCTTATGGAATATGCTCTTTGGCAGTTTTTTGTTTTGCATTTTCGACTGAGTCGGATTTGTTCATCGACTGCATTTGAATCTATCGGGTGCGCGACAGCGCTCCCGAGGGGAGTAGCCCCCGAGATTGTGCTTTATTACTGGTAATGGAGGATAATCTCAAATTCCATTATATCCTGCGCATATTAGTCGCAGAAATTTTTGATACTCTCCCGAGGGAGTAATATATTATACTCGATAGAATGTCGAGTGTACCACGTCATCTTAGTCGGCAGACGTTGCACACCTTTCATTCCCGCTTTAGTCGAACTGCTTTTGCCTTCCACAATTTTGCTTGATAAGTGACGTCATGCATGACGCTTTTGGCGTGCGCGCAGAATTTTGACAAGACATGTCCGTGTGGGCCTGTTGTCAGGATTTGACCACAGAGGATGTCGCTTCGGTTCCGATTTGACCGGACGTGGCGGAAATTTTGCCGCGTAATAATAACTTCCTCGTTTTACGTGCATAGTGGGCGGAGTGGCCTGCGACGGTTGTTCTCCAGTCACGCCACGTGTCTCACAGATCGTTTACGGACGGCCGAGATTGCTTCGCTCGTTGGGGTAAATACATATCTCTTTTCTGCAGAAATTTTTACCCTGCCATTTGCTTCCTCAGCTTTCGTCTTCCTCCTCACGCCCCTTTCTTACCGCCGCTCCTCAAAACCTCCGCTCCACCCACCTTTCGCCATGGGGAAGCCTTCGAAGCACGGCGCCACTGGAGCCGCGTCCGCTGCCGCAGATGCGGTGGATAAGAAGAAGAAGGTCGCGGTTACCGCCGTCGCCGATGCTGGCCTCCAGAAGAGTCCTGGAGATTGGATGCGGTCGACGATGACCAAGGCCGGCCTCCAGCAACTCCGGCAGAAGGATTGCTGCCGCCGGAAGAAGAGCTGAAGGCCCGCGCACCCTCCAACAAGGAGGTATTCCCTGAACCTTGCTCTAATGAGCGTGTGTGTTTCGCGGAGTTTCTCCCTCGAGGTTTTTCGCTCCCCCTTCATGATTTCATTCGTGGGTTGATGTACGCCTACGGTGTGCAAATCCACGACTTCACTCCCAATGGGATCTTGCACATTGCCGTTTTTATGGTTTTGTGCGAGTGTTTCCTGGGAGTGTCTCCCAGCTAGCCGCTTTGGAAGTCGATTTTCAAAGTGCGCCACAACTGCGGAGGTGGCCGCCCCTTCCCTGTCGGTGGCCTGTTGATCCAGGTGCGGAGCGACGTCAACTACTTCAACCTCATGGCAGTCGACTCTGCTCAAGGATGGCGCAGTCGATGGTTCTATGAGCCAGTCGATCAAGTGGTTAGTCCCGCTTTTTCGATTCGCAAACCTCTGCTGAAGACCAAAGCCTGGGACCATCCTCTTTCGACTGAGGAGATTGCGGAGGTGGTGCCCCTTCTAACGCGCATTGGCAATATGCTTGGCACCGTCTCAGGTGTCCAACTTATTGGCACCTTTCTCAAGACGCGGGTATGTCCACTTCGTCTCCGGGCTCACCCGATGTGGCAATATGAAGGTCCATTCGACGCCACACTGATGAGCCAAGAGGAGCTGTCGAAGGAAGAGCTGGATGACCGGGTGAGGTCTATTACGAGTATCAAGGCTACGGAGCCTTGTAATCTTGATGGCCCGATTGCTCCTTTCTCAGCTAACAACCCTCTACTCGAAGTAAGTCTGAATTTTCGCATACTGTGTTAAATGTTGTTGACGACTGTATTTATGACTTTGGAGCACTTCTTTTTATATACATAGGGCCACTCGACAGCTTCTACTCTACCCCCTCTGCCAGAAGCGGGACCTTCTTTGGAGGCTGAGCTAAGACGGCCAGGCTGCCCGAGTCCGAACTCCCCTCCGCCCACACCCCACCTGTTGGTGCTGTGGGAGGGGCACGGAACGGAGATGAGGAAGAAGAAGTAGAACAAGCCATGGGGGACGCCGAACGTTCGGCTGAGCCCGAGGCAAGCCCTCGCCGTGTCAAACGCCGGCGTACGGTTGTTTCTGATTCCTCGAGCAGCGAGTCGAAGGAGGATGATCTTCAAGATGATGGCAACTCGGGTACGTCCCCACCTGCCCAGACCTCTCCCTTGGCCGCTCCTCCATTGGCTTCACTTCCTCCGGCAGCTTCGAGTAGGGCTACTCGCTTTGGAGTTCCGCGCATTGGTGCTGAACCCGAATCTGACGAGGATGAGCCTGAGTATGTTTCCTCTTATGCTTATCTTTTGCGTTTCCCCTTGCGTTCTCATTGATGTTTGTCTTTATGCTACTTCTGATTTTTTGCATAGATCTGTAGACAGGCAGCTGTCTCCTCGCGCAACCACGGTTGTGTCGACTGTGGTTTCGCCTAAGACCACTCCAGAAGCTGCTCCGCCCACCGCTGACATGGTGATTGTTGAAGCGACTAAGGATAAGGCTGTTGTGCCTCCGGTTTCTGAAGCTTCCTCCTCGAAGCCCACATCCCGGACTGAGCACGTAAGCTTTCCTCTTCGTACTCCGCACTCAAATATTGGTGCAAGCAATAAATGTGATTTGTATGAGTTTTGTAGCCGATCTTTGCCAATATGGCCACCTGGGGCCAAGCTTACGTCCAGATGGAGCAAGAAAGGGACTCCCTTCTCTCTCGCTCAACTGAACTTGCCAGTAAGTTTTGCTCATTAATGATAAAGTTCGAACCGCTTTAACTTTTTGGTTTATGATTGAGTTGTATGCACCTTAACTCAGGTGACAAGAATTCAGCTGAGAAGGAAGTGGAGGACTTGAAGAAACAGGTGAACGACCTGGAGGCGCAGCTTACTGCCCAGCGAGCCAGCTCAAAAAAGGCACTTGAAGATGCTCAAGCTGCTGCTGCGCTTCGCGAAAAAGAGTATGATGCACGCCTCTCGACACTCGCCCGAGCCGCTGGAGGTTAGCAAAAACTTTTCTGTCTACCACCTTCTTTTGGATTTCGAGTGTTTTTCGCTGATACGCTGACGAGGTTATACCAAACGGGTACCCTACCATGAGGGTACCTAGTGCACGTAATGACTAAAGCCCAATTGTCAAACAGTCCGATAAAGCCCAGCAAGGAAGGCCCAAGACGAAGATTGCTTTCTAAGTTAGGCATAGTCGGTTGCGGTTTCTTATTTGTAAAGTTTAGTCGGTTACGTACCCGAGACCCAGCCCCCTATATAAGCGCTGGGAGGGTGGCCGATCAAGGGCACGAACACCATAGCTCTCAAACCCTAGCGAGATCAAACCCTCGCTGGACCCTTGTAACCACATCATATTCCGCAATCAATACAGACAGGCAGGAAGTAGGGGTGTTACCTCAATCGAGGGCCCTGAACCTGGGTAAATCCCGCTTGTCAGCCGACGATTCTACTAGCACTACGCGTTCTCTACCTCGTAAATCTAACCCTAGGTACTCAACTATGGGTATTGCCGAGGATACACCTCGTCAATTGGCGCCGTCTGTTGGAACAGGTAGTGTTGGATTCACAGTTTCGCCGGTTCCATCTTCAAACGGCAACTCGCCGGCCACATCTACAAACGGCAACTTGTCGGCAAGCTCGACTAACGTCGGATCATCAGGCGATCACTCGCCAGTTTCAAAGATCGCATCACCAAAACGGATCAAACCATACTCGCTAGAAGCTCAAGAGGCCTTTGCCAGCCTCGATTCAGGTTTGGATCTAATCGTTGGAAAACACAATTTTTTCGTCGACAAGTTTGGTGTGCAGGACTTGACAGATCCAATCACGGTGGAGACACTCGACGCTCCTTCGACTACGCCAGCAGTTATGGAAGCAGCTTCGCCACAGATCGACTCGATCTCGCCGCTAGGATCCCCAGCCTCATCCATGTCAACAAGGGAGATCGACGAGATCATAGCAAAAGAGTTCGCAGACGATGAAGTACAGTCCACCTATCAGGTTGGCACAGTCGAAGACGCCGAATCACGTGACATGATCCTCGACTACATGCACTCCGAAGAAGCAAACGACAGCATCTGTCTCGCCGATTTCGGCGGACCAGAGATCCAAGCAGATCAAGAGTTCCTCTCCAACAGCAGAGACAATCCTGAGCGTACACTCGAAGCATACGTCGACACCGACGCACAGATCAGCAAAAGCAGTAACTCTGACATGAGTCTGGATGAGGAAGTTGAATCTATGACTGGCATAGACAGCACATACACCTGTCCTCCGATCATACCTCGCCAGGTCTACGCCGCGATCAGCGCAGAAACCTCGGCAGCAGCAGCTAGTCGAAGACCCACGGAGTTCCCGTGCACGGTCACATTACCAGATGGCGTATCAACATTGACCATCACAGCCGAGATAGCAGCAAAGGTGGACAAAGTCATCAAGGAGTGCACAATGATGCCTGCAGATGCAACCCCGGAAGAGATGATGGCGTACAACTACTTCAACTGGCAAGAGACGTTGCGCCTGAATCAGTACAGGGCAACACTCGAAGAGCGCAGAAAGCAAGCCAGTATCTCGAGTGCGAGGAGGAGGCAGTTATCCCTCGGCTCCACAGGAGGAACAGAGCCAAGGCACAGATCGCGATTCGCAAACATCCCAGAAGGAGAAAGATCGGGCGTCACTCGCAACTTAGAACACTCGTTCATGACATTAGACGCAGATGGGGTGCTCGTACCCAAAACAGCTGAAGGAGCCTTGCTGCAAATCGGAGCATACTTAAGAGCAACGGCACCTCCGGCAGGTGACCCGGCTGCAGTCGCACATCAACAGCAGATGAAGGCACTGGCACTCGCAGCAAAAGGACTCCAAACAGAGAAGGGCAGAGAGCGCAGCAGGAGCCGCTCACGGCACACATCGCGAGACCGTCACAGTCGCAACCCTCATAGGAGCAGCGCAAGAAGAGACTCATATCGCCGTCGATCACGGAGCAGGTCCAAGAGGTCGGATAGCAGCGATTCAGGAGACAATCGCGACACAGGGCCATGTGGAGCTCGATGCTTCACTCGACGCATCCGCGAAGCCAAGATGCCCAAAAAATTCAGCTTATCACAACGCCGAAGTTCAACTGCAGGCAAGAGCCATCAGGGTGGCTCGAGGATTACAAGTTAGCAGTCGTGTGTCAAAGAGGAACAACTACAACAGCGTTGCAGTACATACAGCTGATGCTCGAAGGCACAGCACGCGACTGGCTCAAAGCTCTACCCGAAGGGACATACGACTCCTGGGATCAATTCCGGGAAGATTTCATCAAATATTTCGACCCTTTGTGTGAAAGGCCCAAAACATTCGCAGAACTGCAGGCCTGCACGCAGAGGTGGGATGAGACCCTAAGAGCATACATCAGAAGATGGACAACCATCCGCAACTCCATAGGCACAATCTCCGAAGACAGAGCTATGGATGTCTTCACCCAAGGAGTCTTTCGAGAAGATTTCAGAGAAGCACTTGGTCGTCAAAAGCCAAAGTCCATGGCAGAGCTCATGAAGATAGCAACCGAGTGGGCAGACGGAGAAGATTCCATACGGGCTAAGCGCCCAGTCTCGCCGCGGAGCCGCGAAGATCGTAGGGACAGTCGAGACCACCGCGACAGTCACAAAGATGATCGAAGGCGCAAACGCAAAGGCCGTTACAGCGACGATGATAGAGTCAAATTCATGGCGGCTGGTTTCACTCAGCCACAAGATAGTCAGGGCAGAGATGACAGGCGACCCGAAGAGCGTCGCGACAGTCGAAGCGACAGCCGCCGGGACAGTCGAAGCGACGATCGCCGGGACAGTCGAATCGATGATCGCCGTGACAATCGAGACCGCGATCAGCGCACGGTAGCTACAAAAGGCAAGAGTGGCGCAAGCGCACTGATCCAAGGCCGATAGGACATTCGAGGAGAAAATGGACGACTATTGCAGACTCCACCTGTTCAAAGGAGACGATGGAAGACTCATCTCCAATCACACAATGGGAAACTGTAGAGAGTTCGATCAAATGGCGATAGATTACATAATAAAGACGAGGAGAGTCACACCTGCGACTGCTCAGCCAGTCCCCGTGGCAGCACCACCAGCACAACCGGTCCCCGCACTATTACCTCCACCACAGCACAATGCAGGGAGCCAGGTCGCAGGAGCCATACATCACGTACCGCAAGCGGCGGAGGAGCAATATCCAAAGCCTCAGGGGCAGATGTACATGATCCAAAAAGGACGTCCCTCTAACAGGCAGCAAAAGCTACATACTCGACACGTAAACATGGCAGTTATGGCGCCACCAGCTATACCAGAGTTGCTGAAAGGAGCCGATACTACGATCACCTTCAGTCGAGACGATCATCCACCCGCAGTCTACCGACCAGGCCACGCAGCCTGGTACTCGACGCTCAAATTGGTGGATACGCCATGACCAAGGTCTTCATGGATGGAGGCAGCGGCATAAACCTCATCTTCTCCGACACGCTCCGCAAAATGAACAAGTCAGTCGAAAATCTCCCCAAGTCTTTAAATACTTTCCATGGTATCGTTCCAGGTAAAGCAGTCAACCCAGAAGGCACAATACAACTCGACGTTACGTTTGGCGACGCCACTCACTTCCGCACAGAGTCGATAGAGTTCGAAGTCGTCGATTGGAAGTCACAATACCATGCTATATTGGGACGCCCAGCGTTTGCTCGATTCATGGCAGTGCCACATTATGCATACCTCAAGTTGAAGATGCCAGGACCCAAAGGAGTCATCACAGTCAACGGAAACTTCCAAAGGTCCGATGCTTGCGACCGAGATTTCAGCAAAATCTCAGAGATATTCGGTATGGAGCAAACCTTCGCAGACCTTTCCCTCACCAACGACCATACACTCATGCCTGAGCACAAGAAACAAGCAGTCGACAGGGCGTTCAGCGCCACAGATGATATAAGGAAGCACCAAGTCCACCCGACTGACCCGTCAAAGACAGTTCGGGTGTCCACAAGCCTGCCTATCGCACAGGAAAAGCGCTCGTCGAATTTCTCCGTGAGAACTGGGATATATTTGCATGGTGTCCAGCAGACATGCCAGGTATTCCCAGGAAATTTGCCGAACACTCTCTTCAACTTACCCCAGGCGCTAGGCCAGTCAAGCAGGCAATACGTCGTGTCGCCGGTCCCAAAAGAGAAGCCATAGAGAAGGAAGTCGACAGGCTACTCAAAGCAAACTTCATCCGAGAGATCAAAAAATCAGATTGGGTGGCCAACCCTGTGCTCATCGAGAAGAAGAAAACAGCAGCTCTTCGGATGTGCATAGATTTCACAGGGCTCAATAAGTGCTGCCCCAAGGATCACTTTCCACTTCCACGAATCGATCAGATCATCGACTCCACCGCAGGCTGCGCTCGACTATCCTTTCTGGACGCGTACTCAGGGTACCACCAGATACGGATGAAAGTCGAGGATGAAGAAAAGACAGCATTCACAACTCCACTCGGGGTATACTGTTACACCACAATGCCCTTCGGGCTCAAGAACGCGGGTGCCACATACCAGCGTATGATGCAAAACTGCTTGAAGAAGCAAATTGGACACAACGTCGAAGTATACGTAGACGATATAGTTATCAAGTCAAAGGAGGAAAGCACACTACTCGCAGATCTACGAGAAACCTTCGACAACCTCAAGAGTTACAACATCAAACTCAACCCAGATAAGTGTACGTTCGGTGTCCCAGCCGGAGAGCTCTTAGGTTACTTGGTGTCAGCACGCGGGATAGAAGCAAACCCCGAAAAGATACAGGCCATACTCACCATGCAAAGGCCTACAAAGCTTTACGAAGTGCAGCAGCTAGCAGGTCGAGTGGCAGCGCTCAGTCGTTTCATCAGCAAACTGGGGGAAAAAGCGCTACCACTTTATCGATTGATGAAGAAAGCAGACAAGTTCGAGTGGACAGACGAAGCTGAAGCAGCTTTCATCGATCTCAAGCGAATCCTCACAAACCCTCCAATTCTGGCGGCACCCCGAGAAAAGGAACCATTGTACCTGTACGTTTCAGCTACAAATCGAGTGGTGAGCACAGTCTTGGTAGTCGAACGCATGGAGGAGGGAAAGGCTCAAAGTGTGCAAAGACCAATCTACTACGTCAGCGAAGTTCTCTCCGCATCCAAGCAAAGGTACCCACACTTTCAAAAGTTAGCATACGCTGTTTTCATGACCTCCAGGAAGCTACGGCATTACTTCACAGAACACCCGATAACGGTGATAAGCAAATCCGCAATTGGAGACATTCTCACAAACCCCGACGCAACTGGGCGAGTAGCAAAGTGGCTCATCGAGCTAGGGCCACTAGGGATCACGTATGACCACCCGAAGGCCATCAAAGCACAAGTCCTACCTGACTTCACAACCGAGTGGATAGAAGCGCAACTGCCAGGAGTTCCTGATGTATCTAACTCCTGGACAATGTACTTTGATGGGTCCAAGAAAAACGAAGGCGCAGGCGCAGGCGTCATACTCATATCACCCAAAGGCGACAAACTCTGCTACGTCTTGCAGATGGATTTCGAGTTCCCATCCAACAACGAAGCAGAATACGAAGGCCTAATCCACGGCATGAGAATGGCCAAAGCACTCGGATGCACTCGATTGATGATCTACGGTGACTCCAACTTGGTTGTACAACAAACAATGAAAGCTTGCGATGCTATAGCAGACAATATGATTGCATATAGAGATCTCTACAACACGTTGGAGGGTGGATTCGATGGATGCGAGCTAAGGCACATCGGGCGAGAAAGCAACGAGGAGGCAGACAGGTTAGCTAACATTGGCTCAACTAAAGCGCAAATTCCACCAGGTGTGTTCTTGGAACGCATTGAGCACAGGTCTATCAAACCACAACGGCCCCGCCCGCCTCGACTGCTACATCCAAGGGCAAAGCGCCTAGTCCAGAGGATCCACCAGTCGAAGTACTTCTTGCCATGGTGATCTGGTAACACCAGCATGGACCAACCCTTCTTGGCGTACATACTCCGCGACGAGCTACCCAAGACGTGATGGACGCGCGGCGAGTCACTCGACGGTCTAAAGCATACACTATAATTAATGGTGAATTGTACAAACGCAACGTCTCAGGTATGTTTCAAAGGTGCATCGACTTCGAGGACGGCAAAGCAATACTTCGTGACATTCATGCAGGTACCTGTGGGCACCATGCCGGCAGTCGATCACTCGTAGCCAAAGCCTTCCGCGCAGGGTTTTACTGGCCAACAGCACTCAAAGACGTGGAGGACATAGTCAAAAGGTGCATCGGGTGTCAGAAGTTCGCAAACAAACCTCATGCACCCGCATCGGCATTGAAAACCATACCACTTGCATGGCCTTTCGCCCAATGGGGGCTCGATATGGTGGGGCCACTCAAAAAATCTTCGCCTGGAGGACATACTCATCTACTGGTGGCGGTGGACAAATTCACAAAGTGGATCGAAGCAGTTCCTATCACAAGCTCGACTGCCTCTACAACAGTCAATTTCATAAGATCCATCGTGTATCGCTTTGGAGTCCCGAACAGCATCATCACGGATAACGGCACAAACTTCACAACCGAGGAATTTCGCTCCTTCTGCAAAGAGTGGAACATTACGCTCAACTATGCGTCGGTAGCACACCCACAGTCCAACGGGCAAGTCGAAAAGGCCAATGGTCTCGTATGCACAGGCATCAAGAAGAGATTGTTGGTACCACTCAAAAGAGCTGCGGGTGCCTGGGTCGATGAGCTCCAGGCAGTCTTATGGAGTTTACGCACAACTCCAAACGCCTCGACACAGTACACACCTTTCTTTATGGTCTATGGTGCAAGGCAGTACTGCCACCAGAGGTAAAATTCAGCGCACCTAGAGTTGAAGTGTACGATGAAGACGACGCAAATGAGTCACTCGAAGACTCGGCTGACCTACTCGAAGAAGCACGAAATACAGCGCTAGCTCGCACAGCTGTCTACCAGCAGGATCTCCGCAACTACCACAGTCGTCGGCTAGAACACGGTCATTCATCGTAGGAGACTTGGTACTTCGACTGAAGCAGAAGAAGGTGCACAAGCTTGCATCTCCATGGGAAGGACCTTTCATCATTACGGAGGTCATCATGGTGGAGCCTATCGACTGAAGCACGCAAAGACAGGAGAAATCTCACATAATCCATGAATGTGGCACACCTGCGTCGCTTCTACGCTTAGACTTCTAGTCGATAGATGTAATAAGAGCACAATGTCAAACGACCAGCAGGTTTCAGACGCACTCTTTTCCCTTACCAGGGCACCTAAGGGGACTGGAAGGTTTTTAATGAGGCGGCTTGCTGGTCTATATTTGGAATAAGAAGAATGTTCCTCTATGAGTTGTTTGCATAGTTTCTTATTTCTCCATACCCGAAGACTCGGGGCTGAATATAAAACTTTCTCAAAAATCATAACATAATCACGCTCCACCCGAATACTCGGGGGCTGGGTGTCAAACGAAAATGATCACACAAGTTGTGATATCAAAGCGTAGTTCGATTACTCAGGATGAGGAAACAACTCAAAGTAAACAAAACGCACAGCTAACTTCACACACCCCACTCGACAGGCTCGGGGGCTGAAAGAAACATGAGTCAGAAAAATGTTACTTATATACCACCCACTCGACGTGCTCGGGGGCTGGGTAATTACATAAGTAGGTAAACATTTGTCACATACACCCCGCTCGACAGGCTCGGGGGCTGCATATCTATAAACGTTCCACTACACAAAATTCCATAGGATCATCCTTCATAAGCACAAGCATTCGAATACAAAAACAGGGAAGCAAGCAGAAACAAATGCTTCATAAGCGTTCAGTAGCATTCATAAGGTAGCAAAAGCACACACGATGTGTGAAAGTTATATTCACAAAAATCAATACAACTCCCTAGACATGGGACATAGACTCGGACCTAGCTCTACGCGACTGTGATCGAGCAGCGATGTCTTCTGATCTGCGTTCCATAGTATGAATGGAAAGTTCAGACAGTCGCATGGCCGTGTCAGTTACACCCTTCAGAGACAATGGCTTTCCGTCTGGTTTTTTTGGGAAGTCAGCCAGGATATTCTCATAATCAATGGTTACGCCATTACCAAGGAGTAGCTTGAGGGTGGACTCCGAGCCACGTACCGTCAGATCGCGGGCATAAGCTGCCATAGTTGAGGTGCCGGGTCCAAGGACATCCGCAAACCCTTGAGCAGTCCCTGGAACATCACTCGATGGAAACACCGCCTGGAACACGGCGCCAAGAGTGCTGGCGGAGGTGGCCAGGAAATTCTTCGCGCTAGTCATGACGGTGTCCAGCTCTTCGAAGGCATGGTCAAATGACATATCATCACTCGCTACACCTGCGGATGCTCGAGCATCTGTAATTCCTTCAAGTGATCAAAAAGAAAAGCATTCAGAATATTAGCAAAATAGGAAGAAAGGAAAGTACAATCAAAGCTATTAACCTTCCGCAGCACGGGCAAGGCCTGATAGTCGCAGGGCATATTCCTTCTCGCGCAAATTGGCCACAGTTCGAACTTCATCAAGTTCTTTCTTCGAGCCAGACTGCTGATCGGCAAGCTGCTTTTCCATTCTCTTCAGTTGCTTCTCCAGATCAGCTGCTCGTTTTTCGGCTAAGTTTTTGTCGCCTGAGAAGAGCGAAGATCAGATCAGTCGCAAGGTACAGAAGACGGATGCATAACTTCAAAGGAGGCAAAAATAACTTACGACTGAGCTGCTCAACATCCAAGCAAAGTAAGCCCAGCTTTTCCTCCATCTAGACATAAGCCTCGCCAGTAGCAACAATGTTGCGGAGGATGGGCTATACATAATAATCAGAAAATTTCAGCAAAACACAAGTAGGTTTCAAAACACGCTCGAGTGAGCGTACAATACTCACATGCTCAGTCCAGGAAGAGGTCTTGGAAGTCGCAGGACGCGCTTCCAGAGCAGGGGCAGACGACGTCTTCCCTACATCAGTCGCTTCTGATGGTGAAGGAGGGTTTCGTTGGGATTAGGAGTGGCTTGAGGAGGAACCACTATGGGTTCTTCTGCAACTGGTGGTGAGCGCCGTGGCGCATCATCAACACTGTAAAAATAGTAACAAAAAGCATAAGAGAAGCAGTAGCAACAATAAAGAGATATGGATAAAACATAAGCACATACCTGTGCTCCTCTTCATCTGATTCTGGTTCAGCTCCAATGGGCGGACCTCCAAAGCTCAAAGGCTTATTTACAGTCGAAGGACGGCGTGATCCTAGAGGAGCGATACTTGGCAGAGCGCTCCTAGTAGGTGGGGAGGTGCCAGAATATTCATCATCCTTTAATTCTGCACCTCCTGACTAGGAACTCGAAGGTGACGAACGCCGCAGTCGACGGCGTTTAGCTGATGGCTCAGTAGCAGATTCACCGTCCTTTGGTGCTTGGTTCACTTCGTCGACTACGCCTTCTTCCGTGACAGAAGTAGATGCAGAAGGGGGAGAAAGGGCAGTTTTCTTCCCCTCATTCAACAAAGCTACCTCTTCGGTAGGGCCAGATTCGGGAAGGGGAGGAAGGGTGCATTCAGTCGAATGACCCTGCTTATCATAAGATAAATGATGCTCAGTCAGGGGTGAAAACATCGGGAGCAAAGAGTAGCATCACTCGAAAAATCATCATAGCGTGGTGTACTTACCACAGGAAGAGCATTCTCCAGACCAAATGGAGCATGTGGAAAATTGTAGTTAATTGTCTCATCGGCCTTGATGCTGGTGATTCCCTTCACATGAGAATCCATCTCATTAGGCGACAATTCCACAGGGCTCATCCTGTTGGCGTCGAGCCGGCGTTCATAACGCCACATGGGGTGGACCCGGAGACGAAGAGGCCACACTCGCATCTTGACAAAAGTACTGATCAGCCGAACACCAGTGACGGTGTTCAGTAGCTCACTAACTCTGGTCAAAAGCGGCGCAGCCTCTGTTTTCTCTTCAGTCGAGAGAGCATGCTTCCATGCCTTCGTCTTCAGCAAAGGTTTCCCAATCGAAAACGCTGGGAGGACCTCCTGGTCGACGCTGAAGTAGAACCATTTGCTCCTCCAGCCTTGGGCAGAGTCGACTGCCTTCAAATTGAAGTATCGGCGGTCGCTACGCACTTGGACCCCAAACCCGTCGATTGGGCAGGGACGTCCACCACGGCACATGTGGCGCACTTGGATGATGGACTTCCACAATGCCCAGCTAGGGGATACCCCAAGAAGCATTCACACAAAACCATAAAACAGGCAATGTGCAAAACGCTGTTGGGGGTAAGATCGTGAATCTGCACCCCATAGGCGTACAGAAATCCACGAACAAAATCGTGCAGCGGAAGAGAAAAGCCACGGGGTAGAAACTCCACAAAACACACACGTTCACCGACGCGAGGTTCGGGGAATACCTCCCTGTTCGCCGGAGCACGAGCGGCGAGTTGGTCCGCTGGAGGCAATAGACCTTGCTGGCGAAGCGAGGCCAGTTTCTTCTCAGTGACCGTCGATCTGGACCAGTCGCCGGAGATCTTCTTCAAATCGGCGGCGGGCGTCGCCATGGTAGTAGCAACCTGCTTCTGTTTCTTCCCCGCATCGGCAGCACCACGCTTCGTGGCTTTCCCCATGATGAAAAGGAGATGGTGCACGAGCTCAAAGGAATGGCGGCAAGAAAGGGGCGTGAGGAGGAAGACGAAAGCAGAGGAAGCAAATGGCAGGGTAATTTTTTTTCGGAGATTGGATCTATATTTACCGCAGAGGGCGTAGTAATCTCAACCGTCCGTGCTCGGTCGATGAGACACGTGGCATGATAGGAGAACAACCGTCGCAGGCCACTCTGCCCACTACGCACGAAAAACAAGGAAGTTATCATTACGCAGCGAAATTTCCGCCACGCCCGGTCAAATCGGAACCGAAGCGGCGTCCTCTGTGGTCAAATCCTGACAACGGGCCTACAGAGACATGTCTTGTCAAAATTCTGCGCGCACGCCATAAACGTCATGCATGACGTCAAGCAAAGTGTGGAAAGCAAAGAACAGTTAGACTAAACAAAGAGAAAGGTATGCAGCATTTGTCGACTAAGATGTTGTTATATACTCGACAGTCTATTGAGTATAGTATAGTACTCCCATCGGGAGCATATCAAAAAAATTCTTCGAATAACATACGCAGGATATAACGAATTTGAGATTATCCTCCATTACAAGTAATAAAGCACAATCTCGGGGGCTACTCCCACCGGGAGCGCAATCGCGCACCCGATAGATTCAAAGACAAAAAAGGACAGTCGATGAAAGCTTCGACTCACTCCAAAAAGCAAAAAACATAAGCAAGTCAAAGAATTCCCGAGTTGCGTCAGTCGATGATGCTTCAGATGCTGCATGCAAAAAATGCAAAGGTAAGACCCGCTGATCAGTCGAGCTGGGCTAAGGGCCACTCCGGCAGTGCGATCCCTTAAAAATTTCTGTGTCAGCAGACATGATGAAAATCCCGGCAGACGCGCTAGGTAGCATATAAATAACTGCATAACGATTCAGTAAGACCTCAACGGCCTGAGTCGAATCTATCCAGTATGTTCCAGGTTCGAGCCCAAGGACTCGAATTTGATTGAAAGCTAGTAAGGTTTTGCCCGAATGTGCAGTTAACTGGTCTTGACCAGTCGAGTAAATCCAGGCCTACTAAGCTATAATCCTTTGTCAAAAGCACAAATCTCAGTCGAAATAAAAGATATGAGACTTAAAAACATAGGCATAAGCATAGGACGTGCACTATCGAGTGAGTCCCTGCCTGATTCTACGAGTCAGCCACGCACTCGGGGGCTAATGACGAGGTTATACCAAACGGGTACCCTACCATGAGGGTACCTGGTGCACGTAATGACTAAAGTCCAATTGTCAAACAGTCTGATAAAGCCCAGCAAGGAAGGCCCAAGACGAAGATTGTTTTCCAAGTTAGGCATAGTCGGTTGCGGTTTCTTATTTGTAAAGTTTAGTCGGTTACGTACCCGAGACCCAGCCCCCTATATAAGCGCTGGGAGGGTGGCCGATCAAGGGCACGAACACCATAGCTCTCAAACCCTAGCGAGATCAAACCGTCGCTGGACCCTTGTAACCACATCATATTCCGAAATCAATACAGACAGGCAGGAAGTAGGGGTGTTACCTCAATCGAGGTGTAACAGCCCACTTTTGGTAATGCAAGTTATGAGTAAAATTTTCACTTTTCACATTTCCATGCATGCATCATTGCATCCATTTTGAAATTGCTAAACAACACAAAAACTTGGTTTGGCAACATTGGAAAGCAAAATGCCCAACTTGATTCAACCAACTCTCACAACAAAGAAGACACTCAAACTTGCAAAACAAAAGTACTCTGACAATTCATATTTGTCGAGGAAGTTCCAAGAGTTCAAAACAAATATTTGGAACTTGCTCGAATTGTCTAAAGGAAGATATTTTGGTTACTAATAAAATTGCCCTAAGCAACTCCCTATTTTATTCCCCAAGCAATTGACATCCAAATGACTTCAAAATTCTTGGAGTGCTTGCCAAGGGTGCAGGGAGGATACACAAAAATTGGCATAATTTTCAGAAGTGTTTAAGTGCCTCAAGTAATTCAAATCCTTGCTGAAATGATTTTCCCAGAACTGGAAAGGACCTATGCGTGATGAACTTAAAGCTTCCAGGGGCCTTTTCGTAAAGTCGCCGTCCCCTTCCTCTGTAGCGACCGAGCTGGGCGGCCGAGCCGCACCAGCTCGTGCTCGAGCACGCCATGGCCTGGCCCCCTCCTCGCTGCCCTCACCTGCAAGGAGGACCACGAGGCCCACTGCTCCCCTATCCGTGCACGCACCTGCTCCCTCTCCTCCCGTTCTTCTCCCCACGCAGCCGGAGCCGAGCTTGCCGTCGCCGACGCATCGCCGCCGCTGCGGGCTTCCCCGAGACGAGCCGAGCCCGCCACTAGCTCCGCCGTACCGTGCTCCACCTCCCAGCCATAGGAATCGATGCGGGACGCTGAGAATCGCCGCCTCCGTCCCCTACTTCGCCGCCATCGTCCGGGCGCCGCCGCGGATGATTTCGTCGCGGTCGTCGCCTCTCCTGCCTCCCTGAGCACGCCATCGCGTCCGTGGTGAGCCCCTCGCCGTGCTGGCACCCTTCCCCTCTCCCCTCTCGCGCTAACGCGAGCTCCACGCCGTAGACATCGCCGCCGTGCCGTCGCAGTGGTGTTCGCCGCAGTGGAGAGCGACCGGCCGCGAAACCGGCCTAAGCCGGGCTGCGGACTGGCTCTCACGGGCCCCTAACCGGCCTTGGGCCCAGCCCAAACCAGCCTGGAGGCCGGGCCTCTCTGTCACATGGCCGGCCTCGTGGCCAGCCCAGACCGGGCAGAGGGCCGGTGGCCTCTGTTAGCAGGCCGGCCTGCCAGCCGGCCCTGACCGGGCTGGAGGCCGGGTGAACTGTTTTTTTTTGTGGTTTCTTTTTCTATTTTCTCCCTCGTAGCACATGTTTCCCCGCTACTCCCTCACAACGCTAGGGCTATTGAACTCGATGATTCCTTCATGTTCCATCGCCCTCTCGCGGAGTCGAGTAAATAAGTTGTTTATCGTTGGAATTAAAATAATCAAAAGTAAATATTTAAAAAGAGGAATTATAAAATTAATAACTTTTAATCGGGGCATCCGAAAAATGTGTTCCTTATACCAAAATGTTCAGAAGAGCGTGAACTGTCCAGAATCATCATCATCATGCATATTTGATCACAATTACAACAATGTGCTCTAATAGTATTTCAAAATCATTAAGTTTAAATATGGGGTTTGTTCCGAATAATGCAATAAAAATAACAGGGACCCCATTTAACTTGTTGATCATGATCAATGCTTTTAGAGTGCATTCTAAAATGTCATACCATCATGTGTTTGCGCATTGCATTTGTTAAAGCATGTGTGGTGATTGATTGCTCCTCTGTTGCTATGTTTCGTTAGATCAAGCAGCCGGGGTTACTCCACAATACCCCGAGGATCCGTACTACCAGTACCCTGAACAAAGCAAGCGTAATCCCCCCTCTGAGCATATCTTATCCTATCTTCCGCAAATATTTTCTCCACTATAATATTGCATGCGGTTCCAAATGTCAATTTTGCTTGGATTAGAGTATCCTATAGTTGCATTAAGATTCCGATGCCAATTACCTGTTTCCCCTCCAAATTATCCATAGGATTGTACTGTTGGCCTGAAATAATTAACTATGCAGTGTTGATGCTTAGCCATGCTTAGTTAAAATGCTTAGCAGTCCGGTGGGTGTTTCATGGTTGGGAACAGGTGAAGAGATGTACAGATGATGGTGGAGAATTTGTGGTGACAGGTAATAATATGCTTAAAGGCGGGGATGAGAGGCCACTTTGGTATGGTGGTGTTTTGTCTCACTCTCGCCGCCTAGGTGCGAGTTCTTTACCTCTTGAACCAAGAATGAGCGCGCTTCCTCTCGGTGGGGTATATGGAGCCCTCGTCGACCGACTAACTTGAGCGGACTAGCCAGGGTCCTCTAGTTTGAGCTTCCATTTGCGCGTGCGTGAGAATGGTGGTATGAACTGGGATGAGGATGTGGTGTCTAGGAAAATGAGTGGCCACGGAGCAGGGTGTTGACGATCGCTGCTCCGTCCTCACTGATGATCCTGGGTTAGTCTTTAACAAGGTAAAGGTTGTAACCGTTCCCACTCAGCCGGCTTTCCCCAGACGAGAGCTACGTGTAGGCAATGAGCCGGGCGGTACCGAAGGTAAACACAGTGCACCCCTGCAGGGTTAAATCTTTTCGAAAAGCCGTGTCCACGGTTACGGACAACTTGGAAAAGGACGATAAGATCATAGAATAACTTTAACGGAATGATTAAAAACTGGGTACTAGAGGTACCACTCACGAATGCAAGGTGAGCTTCCTCGAGGGTGATTCGGGGAGGTGCCTTTGATGAACAGGTACAATGGTTGGTGATGAATGGTGGGAAATGTGATTCAAGAGAAAAGAGTTACTTCTTACCCCTCTTTTAAAAGTATTCTGATTAGACGATGCCATGAAGGCCTGTTTTATCAAATAAAATCAGCTTTATGCAAAAGAGCCATAAAACTTTGAAAGCCTCATCGAGCTAAAGCTCTATATTTAATCTTGCGAGTTCGTCGAACTCAACGTCGTTTGTTTTGTTTCAGAGGAGGACTTCACCGACCTCGAAGGTGGGTTCTTTGTGGATGTCGACGAGTAGTCTGGGGTTCCCAGGTGGCAGCTTGGGACATCCCGGATCAGCTGGCGCTGTGATGTTTATTTGTAGGCCTCTAAAGCCATAATTTGGTTCTTGTTGTTTAGAACAACTTAATTCGCTTCCGCTTGATGTAATGTTGGGTCTGTGACCTCTGGATGTCTTTTGCTATCTTTCTCTATTATAAGAGTTGAACTATATGATTTTTGTGTCGTAGAGTCTGTGATGTGCCAGTTGTTCCACAAGTCTTGGTCTCTCTATTATGCATTGAGGGTTGTGCCTGTGTTAAGGCATCAATCGGGGTGTTGCGTTGCCGATGATCCATTCCGAGCAACGCCTGCCAAAGGTTTTGGCCGGGGATTGGTAAACCCGTAACCTCCGGTTGTATCGCTTAACCGGTGACACACAGCATCCTTGTATAACAGTCAGGTCAGGGCGCCACACGAGGGCCCTGAACCTGGGTAAATCCCGCTTGTCAGCCGACGATTCTACTAGCACAACGTGTTCTCTACCGTGTAAATCTAACCATAGGTACTCAACTATGGGTATTGCCGAGGATACACCTCGTCATACGCCGTTTATCTCATTTCTTTTTGAAGGAATTGCTGACATGTCCACTCCAGTGAATACTGCGAGTGGACCTTTACCCTTTGACCAAGCTGTCTCCGAGCTAGAGTCTGCGACGGCAAAGGCACAGGGCACTTTGAACAGCTTGACAAGCACGCTTGGCGCCGTTCACTCGGAAGTGCTTCCATCCGACGCGGTTCCTGCGACTGCCCAAGGATTTGCTGATGCTCTTGGCCTGGCTCCTCTACTATGGCGGAGTTTGCTCGCGAGCTTACGGTACGCGGCTCAGAGTATACTCTCAAGCTTCTATTAGGACACGGCGTAGTGGCCAAGTATGAGTCTGCTATGACTGACTTCCCCAAAAAGCCAGATGGGAAGGCAGTTTCTTTCAAGGGTATTAATGACACAGCTGTGCGGCTAGCCGAAGCTTGCATATCTACTATGGAGCGTAGATCAGCTGCAATTACTGCTCAGTCGCAGGCGCGTAGGTCTAGGTCCGAGTCGATGTCGCGCGCCTAGGACATCTGCTCTTTTGCATGGCTTGTAAATATGACTCGCACCAATTGAGTGTGCTTTTGCTACTTCTGTCCAGACGAATGTTATGTTATAAGTACTTGTTCCTATTTTGAGTGTTTTCTTTGGCATTCCTTTGATCTGTATCCTGTCCTGAAGTTTCCTTCGTTTTTTATCTTGACAACCAGTTGACCCTAACTTGGCCAAGTCCTCGCAACCCTGGGTTGACACTCGATCGCCGGCCCAAGTAAAAAACGATGCCAGAGTACTGGCTTTTGCAAAGAACAAGGTGGTACAACTGACCCAAGAGCTAAAAAACACCCAAGCTGAGTTGAAAATGCTCAAGGGGAAACCAGCGTTTGCCACTCAGTGAGAGGATTATGTACTCGCCGAAGTAGAGATTGTGAACAGTCAACTGGACGGTAAGGATTGCCCTTTTGCGTGATGCGTTAGTTGTTAGCTTCTTTGTTTCACTTACCCGACTTGCTTCCTGCAGTTTTTGTGCAAAGCTTCAAAGAAGAAGAAGAGCGTGTTAATGAATGCCTAGACAACGCGACTGACAACCCTACTACAGGCCGTCAGCATTTTTGGTTGGACAGGTATCATGCCTGCAAGCTGGCCACTCTGAAGGATCGAGTGTTCCGCGGTGCAATTTTACTCGAGCGATGCAGGGCAGCATTGTTGCGGATCAACTACTACCTGTTTCCAACTGGGCCGCAGCCACAAGGAATCCATGCCCTAGTTGATCTGTTCCAATCTGTCGACTCTATCCGAGACGCGATAACTCGAAAGGTTTTGCTTGGAGCAAATGCTGCGCTGGCTTATGTCCGCAGCCGAAAACCAAACCTGCAGCTTCCTCCTCCGACGATTGGCTCGCAGCTTGATCAGTCGTATTTAGATGGGACTGTAGATGCAACCAACACGCTGGTGGAGCGCTTGTATGATCAGATTATTGGCTCGAACCTGCCTATGAAGGATGAGCCTATGTAAATTTGATGCTTTTGTATAGTTCAGTGTATAAAGATGTGCAGTCCCCGAGCTTGTTGAGCGAGGTATTTGTAAAAAATTCGTATTTAGCTATGTAATTACCCAGCCCCCGAGCCTGTCGAGTGGGTGGTTTAAAGTAACCTTTTTTGAACCTATGTTTCTTACAGCCCCCGAGCATATCGAGTGGGGTGTATGAGATAAACAAGTTTTTCTAACTTTTGTATTTTGCCAGCCCCCGAGCATGTTGAGTGGGGTGTATGAAATTAGCTTTGCCTTGGTTCACTGTCGGTTGTTTCTGCCTTTTGAGTAATTAAATTCTTCTTTTTGAAAATACAACCTTTGTTGCCATTGTTGTTTGAGACCCAGCCCCCGAGGACTTCGGGTGTGGCTGAGTTTTTAAGGCCCAGCCCCGAGTACTCGGGTAGGGTGTGATTTTGTTATGATTTGCAAGAAAGGTTTTATGATCATTAGGTATGGAGACATAAGAAAATATGCGAACAACTCATAGAGAACATCCCTTTTTATTCAAAATATAGACCAGCAGGCCGCCTCATTAAAAACCTTCCAGTCCCCTTAGGTACCTGGTAAGGGAAAGAGTGCGTCTGAAACCTGCTGGATGTTTGACATTGTGCTCAATTACATTTGTCGACTAGGAGTCTAAGCGTAGAAGCGACGCAAGTGCGCACATTCCATGGGTTATTTGATATCTCTCCTGTCTTCACGTGCTTCAGTCGATAGGCACCACCGTCGATGACCTCCGTAATGATGAAAGGTCCTTCCCATGGAGATGCAAGTTTGTGCACCTTCTTCTGCTTCAATCGAAGCACCAAATCTCCTACGATGAAGGACCTTGTACGCAGTCGACGACTGTGGTAGTTGAAGATCCTGCTGGTAGACAGCTGTGCGAGCAAGAGCCGTATTTCGTGCTTCTTCGAGTAGATCAGCAGAGTCTTCGAGTGACTCGTTTGCGTCATCTTCGTCGTATGCTTCTACCCGGGGTGCGCTGAACTTTACTTCTGGTGGCAGTACTGCCTCTGCACCATAGACCATAAAGAACGGTGTGAACTGGGTCGAGGCGTTCGGAGTTGTGCGTAAACTCCATAGTACCGCTTGGAGCTCATCGACCCAGGCACCCATAGCCCTTTTGAGTGGCACCAGCAATCTTTTCTTGATGCCCATGCATACGAGACCATTGGCCTTTTCGACTTGCCCGTTGGACTGTGGGTGCGCCACCGATGCATAGTTGAGCGTGATATTCCACTCTTTGCAGAAGGACCGAAATTCCTCGGCTGTGAAGTTTGTGCCATTATCCGTGATGATGCTATTCGGGACACCGAAGCGATACACGATAGATCTTATGAAATTGACTATTGTAGCGGCAGTCGAGCTTGTGATGGGAACTGCTTCGATCCACTTTGTGAATTTGTCCACCGCCACCAGTAGGTGAGTATGTCCTCCAGGCGAAGATTTTTTGAGTGGTCCCACCATATCGAGCCCCCATTGGGCGAAAGGCCACGCCAGTGGTATGGTTTTTAACGCCGATGCGGGTGCATGAGGTTTGGTGGCGAATTTTTGATACCCGATGCA
Source organism: Poa pratensis (assembly GCA_947311845.1). Classification (NCBI taxonomy): domain Eukaryota; kingdom Viridiplantae; phylum Streptophyta; class Magnoliopsida; order Poales; family Poaceae; genus Poa; species Poa pratensis. The sequence goes on along the minus strand of CAMZMU010000085.1, from coordinate 49,376,139 downwards.
CCTTTTGACTATGTCTTCCGCGTCTTTGAGTGCTGTTGGCCAGTAAAACCCTGCTCGAAGGCTTTGGCTACGAGTGATCGACTGCTGGCGTGATGCCCACAGGTACCTGCATGGATGTCACGAGTATTGCTTGCCATCCTCAAAGTCGATGCATCTTTGAAACATACCTGAGACGCTGCGTTTGTACAACTCACCGTTAATTATGGTGTATGCTTTGGATCGTCGAGTGACTCGCCGGGCGTCTATTGTGTCTTCGGGTAGCTCGTCGCGGAGCATGTATGCCAAGAAGGGTTGAGTCCATGCTGGTATCACCAATCACCATGGCTTAAGAATACTTCGACTGGTGGATCATCTGTACTGGGTGTTTTACCCTTTGATGTAGCAGGCGAAGCGGGCGGAGGCCGATGTGGTTTGATGGACCTGTGCTCGATGCGCTCTAAGAAGACACCTGGTGGAATTGGTGCCTTAGTTGAACCAATGTTGGCTAACCTGTCCGCTTCTTCATTACTTTCTCGCCCAATGTGCCGTAGCTCGCATCCATCGAATCCACCCTCCAATGTGTAGAGGTCTCGATATGCGATCATGTTGTCAGCTATGGCATCACAAGCTTTCATCGTTTGCTGCACCACTAGGTTAGAGTCACCATAGATCATCAGTCGAGTGCATCCTAGCGCTTTGGCCATTCGCATGCCGTGGATCAGGCCTTCGTATTATGCTTCATTGTTGGACGGAACTCGAAATCCATCTGCAAAACGTAGCAGAGTTTGTCGCCCTTGGGTGATATGAGTATGACGCCTGCGCCTTCGTTTTTCTTGGACCCATCAAAGTACATTGTCCAGGAGTTAGATACATCAGGAACTCCTGGCAGTTGAGCTTCGATCCACTCGGTTGTGAAGTCAGGTAAGACTTGTGCTTTGATGGCCTTCGGGTGATCATACGTGATTCCTAGTGGCCCTAGCTCGATGAGCCACTTTGCTACTCGCCCAGTCGCGTCGGGGTTTGTGAGGATGTCTCCAATTGCAGATTTGCTTATACTGTTATCGGGTGCTCCGTGAAGTAATGACGCAGCTTCCTGGAGGTCATGAAAACAGCGTATGCCAGCTTTTGAAAGTGCGGGTACCGCTGTTTGGACGCGGAGAGGACTTCGCTGACGTAGTAGACTGGCCTTTGCACACTTTGAGCTTTTCCCTCCTCCATGCGCTCGACTACCAAGACCGTACTTACCACTCGATTGGTGGCTGAGACGTACAGGTACAATGGCTCTTTTTCTCTGGGTGCCGCCAGTATGGGAGGATTTGTGAGTAGCCGCTTGAGATCAACGAAGGCTGCTTCAGCTTCGTCCGTCCACTCGAACTTGTCTGCTTTTTCATCAGTCGATAAAGCGGTAAAGCTTTTTCGCCTAGCTTGCTGATGAAGCGACTGAGTGCTGCTACTCGACCTGCTAATTGCTGCACTTCGTAGAGCTTTGTAGGCCTTTGCATGGTGAGTATGGCCTGTATCTTCTCGGATTTGCTTCGATTCCGCGTGCTGACACCAAGTACCCCAAAAGTTCTCCGGCTGGGACACCAAATGTACACTTATCTGGGTTAAGATTGATGTTGTAGCTTTTGAGATTGTCGAAGGTTTCTCGTAGATCTGCGAGTAATGTCCTTCCTCCTTCGACTTGATCACTATGTCGTCTACATATACTTCGACATTATGACCAATTTGCTTCTTCAAGCAGTTTTGCATCATACGCTGATATGTAGCGCCTGCGTTTTGAGCCCGAAGGGCATTGTGGTGTAACAGTATACTCCGAGTGGAGTTGTGAATGCAATTTTTTCTTCGTCTTCAACTTTCATCCGTATCTGGTGGTACCCCGAGTACGCATCCAGAAAGGATAAACGCGCACATCCTGCAGTGGAGTCGATGATCTGATCGATTCGCGGAAGTGGAAAGTGATCCTTGGGGCAACACTTGTTGAGCCCCGTAAAGTCTATGCACATCCGAAGAGCTGCTGTTTTCTTCTTCTCGATGAGCACAGGGTTGGCCACCCAATCTGACTTCTTGATTTCTCGAATGAAGTTTGCTTTGAGTAACCTGTCGACTTCCTTCTCTATAGCTTCTCTTTTGGGACCGGGACACGACGTGTTGCTTGCTTGACTGGCCTTGCGCCAGGAGTAAGTTGAAGAGAGTGCTCGGCGAATTTCCTGGGAATACCTGGCATGTCGGCTGGACACCACTCAAATATATCCCAGTTCTCACGGAGAAATTCGACGAGCGCGCTTTCCTATGCGGGAGGCAGGCTTGTGGACACCCGAACTGTCTTGATGGATCAGTCGGGTGGACCTGGTGCTTCCTTATGTCATCTGTGGCGCTGAATGCCCTGTCGACTGCTTGCTTCTTGTGCTCAGGCATGAGTGTATGGTCATTGGTGATAGAAAGATCTTCAAAAGTTTGCTCCATACCGAACATCTCTGAGATCTTGCTGAAATCTCGGTCGCAAGCGTCGGACCTTTGGAAGTTCCCAGTGACTGTGATGACTCCCTTGGGTCCTGGCATCTTCAACTTGAGGTATGCGTAATGTGGCACTGCCATGAATCGAGCAAACGTTGGGCGTCCCAATATGGCGTGGTACTGTGACTTTCGGTCGACGACCTCGAACTCAATCGATTCTGTTCTGAAGTGGCTTGCATCACCAAATGTAACGTCGAGTTGTATTGTGCCTTCTGGGTCAACAGCTTTTCCTGGAACAATACCATGAAAAGTGTTTGTGGATTTGGGTAGATTTTCGACTGACCTGTTCATCCTGCGTAGCGTGTCAGCGAAGATGATGTTGATGCCGCTACCTCCATCCATGAAGACCTTTGTCATAGCGTAGCCACCAATCTGAGCGTCGAGTACTAGGGCTGCATGGCCTGGTCGATAAACCTTTGGTGGGTGGTCCTCTCGTGTGAACGTTATTGGAATCTCGGATCCCCTTAGGTACTCTGGCACGGCTGGTGGCGCCATGACTGCCATGTTGACATGTCGAGTGTGCAACTTTTGCTGCCTGTTGGAGGGATGCCCTTTTTGTATCATGTACATCTGTCCCTGAGGCTTCGGGTATTGATCTTCTGCTACTTGTGGTATGTGGTGTATGGCTCCTGCGACTTGGCTTCCTGCGCTATGCTGTGGTGGTGCTGTGAGTGCCTGGACTGGCTGTGCTGGTGGCGCTATGGCGGGGACTGGCTGAACAGTCGAAGGTGTGACTCTTCTCATCTTCATCATGTAATCCATCGCCATTTGATCGAACTCTCTGCAATTCCCCATGGTGTGATTGGAGACTAGCCTTCCATCATCCCCTTTGAACAGGTGGAGTCTGCAATAGTCGTCCATCTTCTCTTCGAATGTCCTTTCCGCCGTGCATATGGACGCCTGCGCCACTCTTGCCTTCTATAGGTGCCCGTGCGCTGATCACGGTCCCGATTGTCACGGCGGTCGTCCATTCGACTATCACGGCGATTGTCGTTTCGACTGTCGCGACGCTCTTCAGGTCGCCTATCATCTCTGCCATGATTGTCTTGCGGTTGAGTGAATCCTGCCGCCATGAATTTTACTCTATCATCGTTGCTGTAACGACCTTTGCGTTTGCGCCTCCGATCATCTCTGTGACTGTCGCGGTGATCTCACTGTCCCGACGATCTTCGCGGTCCCGTGGTGAGGCTGGGCGCTTAGCCCTTATGGAATCTTCTCCGTCTGCCCACTCGGTTGCTATTTTCATGAGCTCAGCCATGATTTTGGCTTTTGGCGACCGAGTGCTTCTCTGAAATCCTCTCTGAAGACTCCCTGGGTGAAGACATCCATAGCTCTGTCTTTGGAGATTGTGCCAACCGAATTGCGGATTGCTGTCCATCGCCTGATGTACGCTCGGAGCGTCTCATCGGACCTTTGTGTGCAAGCTTGCAATTCTGCGAATGTTTTGGGTCGCTCACACAAAGGATCGAAATATTTGATGAAATCTTCCCGGAAGTGGTCCCAGGAGTCATATGATCCTTCGGGTAGAGCTTTGAGCCAGTCGCGTGTGTGCCCTCAAGCATCAGCTATATGTATTGTAGCGCTGTTGTAGTTGTGCCGCGTTGGCATACGACTGCTAGCTTGTAATCCTCGAGCCACCCAGATGGCTCTTGTCTGCAGTTGAATTTCGGCGTTGTTGGTAACCCGAACTTTTTGGGCATCCGGGCTTCACGGATACGTCGAGTGAAGCACCTAGCTCCGCATGGTCCTGTGTCTCGACTGTCACCTGAGTCGCTGCTGTCTGATCTTCTGACCTGCTCCGAGATCGACGGCGACCCGAATCTCTTCTTGCGCTGCTCCTGTGAGGGCTGCGACTGCGATGATCTCGCGAGGTATGACTTGAGCGGCTCCTGCTGCGCTCTCTGCTCTTCCCTGTCTGGAGTCCTTTTGCTGCGAGTGCGAGCGCCTTCAACTGCTGTTGGTGTACTTCCGCCGCTGGGTCGCCTGCTGGAGGTGCAGTTGCTTTCAGGTAAGCTCCGATCAAGAGCAGAGCACCTTCGGCTGTCTTGGGTACCAGCACTCCTTCCGCGTCCAGTGTCATGAACGAGTGTTCTAATTGCGAGTGAGTCCTGATCTTTCTCCTTCTGGAGATTTGCGTACCTAGATCGGTGCCTGGGCTCTGTCCCACCTGTGGAGCTGAGGGATAGCTGTCTTCTTCGCACACTCGAAATACTGGCCTGCTTTCTGCGTTCCTCGAGTGTTGCTCTGTACTGTTTTAGGCTCATCGTCTCTTGCTAGTTAAAGTAGTTGTATGCCATCATCTCCTCTGGAGTCACGTCTGCTGGCATCATTGTGCACTCCTTGATGACTTTGTCCACTTTTGCCGCCATCTCGGGTGTGATAGTCAATGTTGAGACACCATCTGGTAAGGTGACCGTGCACGGGAATTCCGTAGGTCTTCGACTTGCTGCTGCTGCCGAGGCTTCTGCGCTGAACGCGACGCAGACTTGGCGGGGTATGACTGGGGGACAGGTATGTGCTGTCGATGCCAGTCATGGACTCGAACCATCGTCCAAGCTCATGTCAGAGTTGTTGCTTTTGCTGATCTGGGCGTCGGTGTCGACGTATGCTTCGAGTGTCTACTTAGGATTGTCTTCGTTGTTGGAGAGGAGCTCGTGATCTGCTTGGATCTCTGGGCCACTGAAATCGGTGAGGCAGATGCTGTCGTTTGCGTCTTCAGTTTGCATGTAGTCGAGAACCACGTCGAGTGATTCGGCGTGTTCGACTGTGCTGACTTGATAGGTGGATTGCACCTCGTCATCTGGGATTTCCTGTGCCATGAGTTCATTGAACTCTCGGGTTGACATCGATGAGGCTGGTGATGCTAGCGGCGAGATCGAATCGATCTGTGATGAAGTGGTTTCCATAGCTGCTGGTGATGGAATCGTAGTCGATGGAGCGTCGAGTGTCTCAGCCGCGATTGGATATGTCAAGTCCAGCACGCCAAACTTATTAACGAAAAATTGTGCTTTCCAACAATCAGATCCAAACCTGAGTCGAGGCTGGCAAAGGCCTCTTGAGCTTCTGTCGACTACGGTCTGATCCGTTTTGGTGATGAGATCTTTGAAGCTGGCGAGTGATCGCCCGATGATCCGACATTAGTCGAGCTTGCCGGCGAGTTGCCATTTGCGGATGTGGCCAGCGAGTTGCCGTTTGAAGATGGAACCGGCGAAACTGTGAATCCAACACTACCTGTTCCCACAGACGGCCAATTGACGAGGGGTGTCCTCGGCAATACCCATGGTAAGGTACCTAGGGCTAGAGTTATGAGGTAGAGAACGCGTAGTGTTAGTAGAATCGTCGGCTGACAAGCGGGATTTACCCAGGTTCAGGGCCCTCGACTGAGGTAACACCCCTACTTCATGCCTGTCTGTATTGATTGAGGACTATGATGCGGTTACAAGGGTCTAGCAAGGGTTTGATCTCGCTAGGGTTTGAGGCTATGGTGTTGCGTGTCCTTGATCGGCCACCCTCCCAGCACTTATATAGGGGGCTGGGTCTCGGGTACGTAACCGACTAGACTTTTACAGAAAAAGAAACTACAACCGACTATGCCTAACTTGGGAAGCAATCTTCGTCTTGGGCCTCCCTTGCTGGGCTTCATCGGGCTGTTGATAATTGGGCTTTAGTCATCACGTGCACCAGGTATCCTCATGGTAGGGTACCCGTTTGGTATAACCTCGTCACACGCGATATACATGCGCCCAGCGCAGCAGGCAGCAGCAACCACGAGAAGAACCGGATGAGAGCATGCTCGGTATGCAGGTACGCCGGACGCTGAAGCTCGGTCAAATCGGCCCTTTTCTTCATAGAAAAAGGAAAAAAAAGATGAGAGGGGAGCGAGAGAGAGCCAACGTAGAGAGGCCCCCTGGAAAGGAGTAAGAAGGAATAGGGCCGATGGCGCCGTGTCGAGCCAGAGTAGGACGGCGGAAGACCGGACTGCTGCGCCACCGCCAGGGCTCTAGATCTCCCACTTGCGCTTCTGTCGAGTGGGGGATACGATGGGTGTGCGTTGAAGCTGTACGCAGCCCGAATATCACGCAATGTCTAGGGGTTGGCCTCGACATTGGGCCTCCTTTTTTTTGCCTTTCAGACCTGCGGCTCGATATTGAGCCCGAATATACCACCCGAATATTCGGAACATCCAAATAGCCTGGATCGTGATATTCGGGGCTCAAATCTACCGACTGTCCAATATCTTGCCTCAATACAAACATCCGAACACACCATTATAGCTATTACATGAACAATCTCATCCAATCCCTACCATCCCCTTCAGCCTACAGCGGGGAATTACTCACACATGGATGGGGGAAACATGGATGGTCGATGGAGAGGCGTCGGTGATGATGATGGCAATGTTCTCCTCCAATTCCCCATCCCAGCAGAGTGCCAGAACGGAGTTTCTGGTCCCCGAAATAGGGTTTTCGATGGCGGCGGCGCTCTCTGGTGTTTCTGGAAAAAGTGGTCGACCCCCCGACGTTTTTAGGCCAGAGGCAATATGTAGTCGAGAGGGGACGCAAGGGGGCACCCGAGCCGGCCTCACCATGTGGTGGCGCGGCCCAGGGCCCACCGCACTGCCACGTGGTGAGGGCGCCTCGTGGCTCTTCTCCGCTTCCCCTTCTGGCTCCGTGGGTCTTCTGATAAAATAGGAACTTTGCGATATTTTCTGGGGATTTTCCCGAAAATTAGATTTCTGCACAAAAACAAGACACCAGGGCAATTCTGCTGAAAACAACGTTAGTCCGTGTTAGTTGTATTCAAAACACACAAATTAGAGGCAAAACAATAGCAAAAGTATTCGGGAAAGTAGATACGTTTTGGACGTATCAACCCCCCCCCCCCTCCCCCAAGCTTAGCTTATTGCTTGTCCTCAAGCAATTCAGTTAACAACTGAGTGCGATAAAAGAAACTTTCACGAACACATTTGCTTCATAAGATGTATATATTATCACTATATGGACAAGTGCTTAGGCAATTCAATATAAGATGTATGCAAATAATGTCACCTAATAGCCATGTAAACCATGAAAAGATGCCAACATACTAATAACAAACAACATGAAACATATCTATCTGCAAGATTGTAGTGCTCATAATAAGATATGAAAAGGTGGTATCTCGCTTGCCCATATTTGTACAGCAAAACATAAATGCACAGGCACCTCTGAAGTTCAAGGGAAGACTAGAAGTAAAGATATCAAAGATAAAAGCACCAAAGTTATGCCACAGTTAACCGCATTCTGGGACAAGAACATTACACTAAGAATGACAACTATGCTCTCGAGAAGGTGCTCAAAGAAAGGATGGTGACTCAGCATAAAAGTAAAAGATAGGCCCTTCGCAGAGGGAAGCAGGGATTAACATGTGCTAGAGCTTTTCATTTTTAAAACAGAAGTAAAATTGTTTTGGGAGGTGGTTGTTCCTATCAACGAATGGCAATAGAGTTTCTATTATCTTCCATACTAAAAAAGTTGAGAGCGGTTCCGAGATGTTGATATTAAGCATTTATATAATGCAATTTATAGATAGTTTGACACTCCTCCCAACCTTTGCTTACACAAGCCATGGCTAACCGAATCCTCGGGTGCCTTCCAACAATCACATACCATGGAGGAGTGTCTATATTTGTTTTTAGCTTTTTGATGTTATAATGGTCTAACCAGCTCCTTGCAAAATTAGTGACAAGCAGATGAAGCATGCAAGTCGGGGTACTTAATTTAGTATGGAAGATAACAAACCCAACTACTACTTCCTCATGAGCTAAAAACAGTGTCACAAAATGGGAAGTAATTTGAAGGTTTTAAAGGTAGCACATGAAAATTTACTTGAATGGTTTGAAATGCCATGCATAGGAATTTATAGTGGCCTCTTTGGGATAACTTGGTTTTCAGGGATTTGGAAGCACGAGCAGCATTCCCGCTCAGTACAAGTGGAGGCTAGCAATAGATTGGGAAGCGACAATCAAGAGAGCAATAACCGTCATAATCATGCTTACGACAAAACAAAATTAACGGAGCCATAAAAGTGATACAAGAACTCTGAGGCAAAATAAATCATCGAGGCTTAATTGAGTTTTTGTTTTTCAGTCATATGCATGCGTGAGCATGTGCCAAGTCAATTCAAATGAATCATTCAGAGGAGGATACCACAGTGTCATACCCTTTTATAAATAGAACAATGCAAGCAAACATCAATATAACATGCTACCCACTATTAATACGTTGGAACTGATCATAAGAGAACATGAACTACTAAGCATCCACTAAATAACATATACCTCACATGAACCAACTAACCATGCTCACATGGATGAGTATATGTACAAAAATGAAAACAAACAGAGTTCATACCAGCCTCTCACCCCAACTCGAATCGTCGTAAATCCTCCTTATTGCTTTTCACTTGTGTGGCTTGAATGATATGAAATGATAACCAAACTCCACTGGAGTCACGGAAGGATGTCGAACTCTGCAAACTATACAAAACCGAAAAAGAATAACAAATATTTTTGGGTTTTTCGAATCTATTATATACTTAAAACACAGGATAACCAACGGTTAGATTTGTCTCCCGAAAACTAAACGGTGGAGATTACGTCAAGCCTCAACAGGTAGGAAAGTGCGCGGATACACGTGAGGCATCACAACGTACATGGAGTTGAAAAGGAATACGTGACCACGGGACCAAAACGTTTGAGATTGATAATTGATTGTACACACCGTGCGCAATACGAAAACTATGTTGTGCAACGAAAAGGAAAGGTAAACTGATCGATCTTTATCTATTCAAGGACTCTTCGTGATTATTTGGATGTTTCAACCGGACAAGCCATGCATATGTGATTTGTGCTGCTTCCGTACGTATACCTTGGCAGCGATTCAAGTCTATATATATGTGTTCTGCCAGTCTATATATGTGTGTTCTGCCAACGAGAAATCGTAGATCGCGACAGTTGATACCCTGCCAATTATAATCGTCCCAGCCTTCAGCTTTTGCTCGACGGAGAAATTCGTCAATGTCGGCAGTTGATCTGGCTGCCAGCGTCCACTGCAATGTTCCAGCATTAAACATCCGATGAGATTGATGCGAGGCTGCGAATCTCGCGACGACGAAGTCGACGTCAACCAGCTAGATGAATACACAAGGAGCCCTCAGTCTATGAAGAGTTTGTATGGCGATATTGATCTGATCGAGAGGCGAGGTTGTCGAAAAAGCCATGGAATATGTAGATCAATGGAGACCCCGATGGGGCAACCACAGGCACATCGGCAGTACAAATGGTTTGCATGCTCTGATTATTTTCTGAACACAGGTAGTTACACGCGTCCTAGGTGGTCAACAAAAGCATAGATGAGATCAGAGAATACGGCAAAGCGGTCAATGGCGTGATGATATTAGAGAAGACATTATAAGCAATGAATTTCCATCCTGATCGGAGGCAGCCAAAGACGTTTTTTAGATTAGAGAAGACGCCACACCAGGCGCCGGTCTCCATATCAAGTCGTCGTCGATGCTAGACACATCGGTAATACAAATGGTTTGCATGCTCTGATTATTTTCTGAACGCAGGTAATTACACGCGTCCTAGGTGGCCAACAAATGCATAGATGAGATCGTAGAATACGGCAAAGCGGTCAATGGCGTAGGTGATATCAGAGAAGACATCATAAGCAATGAATTTCCATCCTGATCGGAGGCAGCCAAAGACAGTTTTTGAGATTAGAGAAGACGCCACACCAGGCACCGGTCCCGATATCAGGTCGTCGTCGATGCTAGACGTGCACCATCAAACATGCATGTTCATCAACGGCATAGTGCAGGCATTGAGGCAAAAGCCTATAACATGAGCTCAGGAAGAATGTGGAAGAACTGCACTCACGGCTGTATTTGTACGCGGCCATCAAAGACAGGGCATAAGCGGCCAATTACGTAGATGAGATCAGTGGCGATGGCATTCGCAATGGGTTTTGCACCCTGATTCGAGGCAGACAATGGCGTTGTTTAGATTCCTTCTGGAACAACGCAAAGGTTCCGGCGATGACCTTCATCAAGATCAAGAATTATGTATATGCCGGCACAACAACACAAATGTCTCGGCGATCAACATCACCAAGATCATGAACTATGATCACGCCGGCACATGCCCCCGCGCCACCACGCCTACGTCGGGCCAGGAGAACATGGCCCAAGTGCACGTATGTACCGTGGGCAAGGTGCCAAGTCGCCAGCTGTCGATTTCGAGAAGTGGATGCGCACGTGCGCTTCAACGACACTCATGATTTTGAGAAAATTGTCCCGCTATATATGAAGGTAGAGGTGAGGGAGCTTGGTGAGGCGTCTGGTGCGTCGAAGGGTCTTTGTTTGTGGCCTCCTGTGCTGCAATAACGCTTTAGGATGCCAATCCGTGCCATTCAAGATTGTTGCAAATTCATTGTACACAGTAACACGCCATGTGAATATGGTCAAAATGTGAATTCATGTGTAATGGAGCTAGCTTTGTTCACTAAGAGCAATCAGATATACAAGATCAGCCTGCAGGAGCGGCAAAACAGGATCTGGAACACAACAATTGCAGGGTCGGAATAACCCATTATAACGGCCCAGCTGGGAAATTGCATGAGGGGTTTCTGGAGGTATGGTCCTGGCCAGCAACGAGGGCAGCACATTCAGGTTCCATGGCGACTTTGTTGTTGAGGAAAAGGCTTCAGATTTAGAGCCCTTCAAGGAAGGCAAGGGGTTCTGCTTGGCGTCAACACAAGTCGTGATTGGAGCAATCTCGGCACCCGTGTTTTGACGGGCAACGAAACCAGCCATGGTGATACTTATCCTGCATGAATCTAGCATTCATATCACATGAGCCCTGCAGGTTAGAAGCAGATACTAATGAGCTGATTTTGTTGTGAAAAAAATGGGATTTGACGCAGGTTTGGAGAAGATAGTAATGCTATACTTTTTATATGTTGACTTCCATATCAGTACTTATGTACAAATAATAAATCAATAATCCTATGTTCCTTCTCATAAGGTTAATTAGTTTTCCAAAAAGCTAAATGTTATTATCTTAGAACATATCGAACTCGAATCCAACTTTTTAATTTTCAAAACACATAACACAATTTTTTTGGTCAAAATGATGTCACACTTGACGGAGGGAGTAGTAATCTGGGGCACATATAAAGTTATAAACAATCAGTATTAAAGTTACTCTTCCCGTTCCAAATTATAATCCTTTGTAAATTTTTCTTGATAGTACATGTTAGTGTGTTGATTCACTTATTTCACTCCGTAAACATACGAATAAGGAAAAGAATAAGAGATTTATATTTAGGGACGAAGTGATATTTAAGAGTCCAAATCCCTAACAAAAATAAACGGACAAAAGGGATGGGAAGAAAAAAGAAGAAAGTCAGATACTATTATGAATTTTTATGTTTTTGAATGACTGCCCCGAATGCCAATGCCATCAGCCTTTCATGGTAAAAAGAAGATTATATCAACAAACCTCATGCGCTTATTTAAAAGTATCTTTCAAAATAAAAACACGTCTCCAAACAGTGCATTTTTAGGGAATCCTTTCCTTTATTTTAAGTTATGCCGATATTATACTAATACCAATTTAAATCTAACGATAGTTCACAACAAATCATAAAACAATATATAGTTAACCTAGCCGCGCAAATGCGTGGGCCACCCAGCTAGTTTAAAACAAGAGCAAAAAGAAGCAAGCAACAAAGCAAAATATTTTTGGATTTTTGAATAACAAACCGAATTTAAACAACTAAGCAAACTAATACTAGAGACTTAAAGAAACAAATAAAGAGAAACAACAGAAATATTTTTGGTCTTTTTGTGTTTTGGAAAGCAAAAGCAAAAACAAGAAACAACAAAAAGAAAGAAAGAGAATCAAAACATGGATATACAAAGTACCGACAGAACATGATATATAAATGAGTGAGATGTCGGTATACCTCCCCCCAAGTTTAGGCTTTGGGCTTAAGTGGAGATTAATCCCATCGTGGGTAGGAACTCCAGGCTGGTGGATCATACCCAGCGTACCCATAATCTGGCTCCACTGAGGAAGAGGAAGCAGAAGGCCCAGCGTACCCAGGGCGGGTGTGAGTAACCAGCTGTGTCAGAGGACTGGGCGAAGTAATCTTCAGCCCACTCTCCATCGTCCTCGCATGATGGCCATGTTGCTCCATGTATGCATCGAATTCACCCTCAGAGAGTGACCAACTAGTCTTGGAATCAAGGTTAAACAAAAGAGGCGCAGGCAAACCGACTATTCGGTCGGATTTAACTACTTTCCAAACCACTTTCTTGAAAAAGGTTATCTCATAAGATAGGCTATTCAAATCAGACCAATTAGAAACAAAGTTGTGTTTTATCATGGAAGCAATATCAAGTTTCTCTATGGGGAGCTGAACATCAAGAGGGTGAGGTACTACACCATGCATAGCTAACAAACGAGAAGCAATGAGACCTCCACAAAATCCCCCTTTCTCGCGGTTAATAGCAAGACGGAAAGCTATCAAAGCACCCAAATTATAGCTCCTATCTCGTTGCAAAGCTGCTGCTAGGAAAACCAAATCATGAACAGATAATTTACCTGCACATTTCCTAGCAAGAACACACTTTGAAACGAAATAGGCAAAATATCGAATAGATGGTAGTTGAATACTTCGAATTTTACCATTCTCATCTGAGAAACTTCTTCCTTGGCAGATAGCCTTGTACAAATCCATCAATGGTTTGGGCTGCCCTCTTATCTTCTCTCGCGATCCCCATTGGGGCACCCTAATGGCTGCACAAAAATCATCAAAGGGCAAGTTGACAGTTTTATTGTAAATTTTATATCGAACCATGGGGTTAGGTGAAGACCAATCGAAACTGAAATCCTGCACCACAGACACAGTTAGCTTTGCATATTGGTAAGGTTCACCAACAACAAAATCATTCAATCCTGCATTAGAGATTAGAGTTTGAAATCTTGCAGAATCCCTGCACTTCTCATGAATTGAGCATGGATAGATGAGGGGAACACTCCTCTTCACGATGGATTCTCATGACTTCAGGCACTACCAATTCATGTTGGTTGAGTTGATGCACATCTCTCCATTTTCTGAATTTTTGGCAAACACTATAAAAATTGATTTTGAGACAACTAAATGAAGGAAACTACTATAGGAACTTGCTAGAGGATTAAACATGCATCAAAACTAATTATTCTAACTTAGAACAAGCATGCAAACTCACTTAACATGTCACCTACAGCAGCAAAATACTCAAGAAATACTCCACTAAACAAAATTCTACTTGGATATTTGGAGGAGTCACATACCGGAGAACAAATGCCCCAAATCTCAGCAGCAAAGATGGGCTGAGCAAGGAGATCGAAAATCGCGAGGAAGAGCAGCAAGAACTCGGGTTTGAACAGGGGAAATGTGTTTGGTCGTGAAAGAGGAAGGAGTGGTAGGTGGCTGAGTGAGTGGAGGGCCAGGTGGGGCCCTCACCATGCCACGGCGCGGCCAGAAGCCTGCCGCGCCACCATGTGGTGAGGTGGATGGTGGGCCCCCTGGTCAGCACCAGGCACTCCCACGTTGCTCTTCCAAAAATAGGACCAGTGGTATAATTTTTACAAATTTTTGAAAACTTTCAATTTGGACAATTTCTGGTGCTTAAGATAATAAAATTCAGGCAGAAAAATGATTTTCAAAATCAAACTCGCTAAACTTTTTCAAACTAAGCAACATTGCAGTAGGTAAAACAAGGGTGAGGGATAAAATGTTGTTTAGCACCTTCATGTATATAAAGTGTATTTGTTAACAAGGTTGATCAAGTCTTGCCACCAAATATATTTTATATGACACAAATGAATTAAACATCATGAGACAATCATGTTACCTTGAATTGTATTGATATGGATCCAATCATAATGTTTTGATATCCTTCTTGATGATCATATATAGGGCAATCAATACTTCCCACTTTGATAGTTCTAAAATTAGAGATGTATTAACTCCATAAACCTTGTCCACTTTCTTGGGGAAATAAAGTGTGCTCTTTGTCATTCACATTAAAAGTTACTTTTCCTTTATTGCAATCAATAACAGCACCTGCAGTATTTAGAAAGGTCTCCCAAGAATAATAGACATATTATCATCTTCAGGCATTTCAAGCACAACAAAATCAGTCAAAATCAAACAATTATTAGCCACTTGAACAGGGACATCCTCACAAATGCCAACAGGAACATCAGTAGATTTATCAGCCATTTGCAAAGATATATCAGTAGGTATCAGCTTATCAAGATAAAGCCTCTTATAAAGAGAAAAGGCATAACGCTAACTCCTGCTCCCAAATCACATAGAGCAGTTCTAACATAATTATTTTTGATGGAACAGGAATGGTTGGTATACCTGGATCTCCAAGCTTCTTTGGAACCTTGCCATTGAAAGAATAATTAGCAAGCATAGTAGAAATTTCCTCATTGGGAATTTTCCTCTTGTTAGAAACAATATCTTTCATATACTTTATAAGGAGGCAATTTAATAGCATCAGTCAAAGGAATTTGCAAGAACAAAGGTTTCATCCAATCACAAATTTATTATAGTGTTCTTCTTCCTTTGATTTGAGTTTCTTAGCAGGAAAGGGCATTTGCTTTTGGACCCAAGGTTCTCTCTCATTACCATGTTTCTTAGCAATAAAGTCTTCCTTGCCATACTTTTTACCTTTAGTATGCTTTTCAGGTTCCTCTTCAATTCTTCTTTATCAGAAGCATCATTCTTATCATTATCATTGTTGTGTTCATTACCACTTTCAGTTTCAGCATCAGAAATAGATATACTATTAGGATCATTAACAGGTTCAGAGGATTCTACAACAGTTTTATGTTTCTTCTTCTTTTTCTTAGAAGGAGCACTAGTTTCATTAACTCGTTGAGAATCTTGTTCAATTCTTTTAGGATGCCCCTCAGGATATAAAGGATCCTGAGTGGAAATTCCTCCTCTAGTTGTTACTTCACAAACATGTTTCTCTTTATCCCTAGAGGCATTAACTAACAGATCTTTTTGCACTTTAGTGAGTTGATCAATTTGAGTTTGAACCATATGAAAATGTTTAATAAGCATCTTAACATCATTGGAGGTTCTCTCCACAATATCATGCAATTTACTAATAGCTTGCGAATTCTCATTTAAATGATTTTCCACTCTCATATTAAAGTTATCTTGCTTAACAATATAATTATCAAACTCATCTAAGCATTGATCAGGAGGTTTAGAGTAGGGAATATCTCCTCATCAAACCGTTGGAGAGAGTGTACCTCAATTATGGATGAATGGGGAATTGGCTTACATAATTCTTCTATAGGAGGGAGGTTCTTCACATCTTTAGATTTAATACCCTTCTCTTAAGAGTCTTCTTGGCTTCCCTCATTGATTCATCATTCAATTCAATCATACCCCTCTTCTTTGTGTTGGTGTTGGTGTTGGTGTTGGGGTCGGCTCAGGTAAGGTCCAATCATCATGATTTTGGCTTATTTTAGCCATTAATTCCTCAGCTTCACCGGAGTCCTTTTCCTGAAAACACAACCAGCACAACTATCCAGGTATGTCCTAGATTCAACAGTTAGTCTATTATAAAATATATCAAGAAGCTCATTTTTGGCCAATTAATGTCCAGGCCGAGCTCTAATTAAAGAACAAAACCTTGACCAAGATTCAGGCATTTTCTCTCCTTCAACCTGTTTAAAGTTAAAAATCTCTGCAAGGCAGCATGTTGGGCACTAGCAGGAAAATATTTCTGAAAGAAAGCATTAAGCAAACCAATAGGACTATCAATAGAACCAGGAGACAGATTATTATACCAAGTTTTAGCTTCATCTTTCAATGAGAAAGGAAAAAATTTAGTAACAAAGTAACTGCGTTTCTTTATATCATCAGAAAACAAACTACTCAAAGTAGAGAGCTTATTCATGTGTTCTACAACACTTTCATTTTCAGTACCACAAAAAGGTTCTTCTCAACAATGGATATATGTGACGAATCAAGAGAGAAGTCATAATCCTTATCTTTAATGTTTATGGGAGATGTGGCAAATTTAGCATCAGGAGACAGTTTATATCTAACAGCATGTTTTGCAAGAAGATTTTTAATGTTACTTACACCACTAGTAGCATTACATTCATCAATAAAATCATCATCAAGTTCCACATAAGTTTCATCAAAATCATCACAAGTATAATCCCTCAACTCAGGTGAATCAACAGGGGTAGTGGGACTTCCATTAGGTGTTTCAGCATTTTCAGTTTGTTTAGACCTAGCAATAGTGCATCTAAAAAGGGACCTAAAGAACCACTTTCATCAAGAACAGTAGAAGCATCATCAAAATTATCAGAAGCATTTTCAGATTCAGCAGAAGTAACAATGCGTGTAGCTTGTGGTGGTGTAATAAGTTGACTCATCACAGACGGTGAATCAAGAGCAGCAGAGGTACTCAGAGTTGTACCTTTCTTTGTAGTGGATGGTAGTATGCGGACCTTCTCATCACGAGTCTTCCCCATGGTGAATTAATTGCAGCAAACAATATTACTCTCAAGTGAACTTACAAATAAAGCTATGCTCCCCGGCAACGGCGCCAGAAAATAGTCTTGATGACCCACAAGTATAGGGGATCGCAACAGTCCTCGAGGGAAGTAAAACCCAAATTTATTGATTCGACACAAGGGGCCAAAAAATATTTGTAAGCCTTAACAGATGAATTGTCAGTTCAGCTGCACCTGTGAATAGACTTGCTCGACATAGATTATCAGTAGCAACAGTTTTATAGCAGTAGCAGTAGTGATTGCGGTAAACAGCGGGATTAAAATATTGTAGGCATAGGGATGGATGAACGGGCGTTGCATGGATAAGATAGTTCATATAATAATCAAGACATAGGCATTTGCAGATAAATAATGATAAAGCATCCAAGTACTAAGTAACCATAGGCATGTGTTCCCTATATAGTCGTGCGTGCTAGCAATGAGAAATTTGCACGACATCTTCTGTCCTACCAGCCCGTTGCAGCGGGGCCCTAAGGGAAACTACTGGTAATTAAGGTACTCCTTTTAATAGAGTAGCCGAGCAAAGCATTAACACTCCGTGAACACATGTGATCCTCACATCACAGCCATCCCCTCCGGTTGTCCCAATTTCTGTCACTTCGGGGCCTCGGATTCCGGACAATAATATGTGTAAACAACTTGAAAATATGATCTAAAACAATGATTATCCTCATGATACAATAACATGTTCAGATCTGAAATCATGGCACTTGGGCCCTAGTGACAAGCATTAACATAACAAGTTGCAACAATGACATAAAGTACTAACAACGGATACTAGGCACCATGCCCAAACAATCTTATAGCTATTACATGAACAATCTCATCCAATCCCTACCATCCCCTTCAGCCTACAGCGGGGAATTACTCACACATGGATGGGGGAAACATGGATGGTCGATGGAGAGGCGTCGGTGATGATGATGGCGATGATCTCCTCCAATTCCACGTCCCGGCAGAGTGCCAGAACGGAGTTTCTGGTCCCCGAAATAGGGTTTTCGATGGCGCCGGCGCTCTCTGGTGTTTCTGGAAAAAGTGGTCAACCCCCCGACGTTTTAGGTCAGAGGCAATATGTAGTCGAGAGGGGGACGCAAGGGGCACCCGAGCCGGCCTCACCATGTGGTGGCGCGGCCCAGGGCCCACCGTGCCGCCACGTGGTGAGGGCGCCTCGTGGCTCTTCTCCGCTTCCCCTTCTGGCTCCGTGGGTCTTCTGATAAAATAGGAACTTTGCGATATTTTCTGGGGATTTCCCCGAAAGTAGGATTTCTCCACAAAAACAAGACACCAGGGCAATTCTGCTGGAAACAACGTTAGTCCGTGTTAGTTGTATTCAAAACACACAAATTAGAGGCAAAACAACAGCAAAAGTGTTCGGGAAAGTAGATACGTTTTGGACGTATCAGCCCCCACTCACATGCTGCTGCTCCGAGTGACAAATCACCAAGCCAATTCCTCATCGCCATCAAGACTTGAACCATCATTGCTAAACCTCATATCTCGGCTTTCCTGACATTCTCCGCCAGCACCACAGAACGAGAACGTGCCCCGTGATATTAACCGCCAGCAGAGCTTTGAAGCACTCCCCTCTGAATGCCAATGTATTTTTCTTTACTTGTGAATTCAAAGAGATCAACTGTGACGCAACGTAGAGACAAAACCGAGATGAGCATGCCTCCAAAGAAATGCAAAGTATGATACCCATGTGAGCCTGTACAAATGTATCCAATCTCCTTTGTACCTCCCTGTCTTTAACCGGACACCTTTTAACAGTCGTTTCGGTAACCTGCAATTTAGATGAACATGGTTAAAATCATGCACTTTTCCCCCTGAATGTGCTCTAAGACATTTATATGTCACAATCAATAAGACAGTTTGAGAATGCAGAGCAGAATTGCCAATTGGACATACTATGAACATTAAATTTAGGGATTTAACATTGTTGTTCAATTGATGAAGCCAAAAGAAACAGTTTTCCCTTATGCGTTGAGAAGACGTAGAGGAAGGAGCAAATTCATCAATGCTGCTTGAGTGGATTTTCTTTTGACATTGCGTGAGTGGAAATTGGAGAAGATGAGTAGGAATAGTACTAATCTTCTATATGTAAATAGGAATGACCCACTACAAGCAATTCTCTCAACATGCAAACTATACACATCAACAGTCATCTAATTGGTCCACGTCATTCTTGGTCCACCAACTATTTTTCAGCTTTCCCAGCCAGGCACGTCACCACAGTTGTTTTGACATCCACCGCAAATATAAGGTTTTTTTTATGGTGTCGCCTCCTCTTCCCCACTCCCCAAGAAATAATTGCATGAGAAGATGTTGGAGGCATACGAGGAGTTTGGGTACATATTTTTCTCACTTATTAAATGGCAGGCTCCATATCAACCCTCTTTGTTGACATCGATTCCTCCAGTACGGTGTGTCTCATACCGGCGAGCCACACATTTCTTTCATCTTCACGCCATTCCCGTCCATGCAGGTGATGAGCCTTGCAGCCTCGGATAGGGTGGTGGCGGCAGGCCGTGGATCACATGCGCACGCCAGGCAGACATCGTTTAGTATACTCAAGGAAGGCGTCGTATCCTATGAAACCACAAAACTCAACCCCTTCATCTAGGAGCTTTAATCGGTGATAAGGATTTGTATCAGGTATGTGGTTAACTGACATAATTGTTATCCCGATGTGCAATGCTTACTACATGGTGAGCGTATATTGGCTTCTCCGACAAGAGATTTTGGTTCGATTGATTGGCTGATTGCTGTTAAATCTGCCAGAGTAGAGCCAGCCTGCTATCGCATGTAAGATTGCATGCACACACGGAAGTTTCTCAAAGATCTGGATGCCCTCACCGGCCGTATTGTCGTAGGTATTGTAAACATCCATACAATTATTGGGATCTCGGTATCTTTGTGGAGTACCTACCATCACCAATGGAGGTGCTTACATGTTCTATACATCGTTGCCATGCCTTTACTTGCTGTATGTTCAAATCAGATTCTTATTTGTTTGTGCTTGAATCATGCGTGTTTATATTTCTTAGGGTTTCCATTAAATTACGATCCTTGTCAATTAAAGGAAAAATTCTTACAGACATGAATATTCTTACGGTTCCTCGAAATAGCAGTACTAACACCACCAAGACAGTATCAGAAGTTCAACTTCTACAAAAGCGACGCCTCCAAAAAGGTAACAGTCACCCCCACTCACATGCTGCTGCTCCGAGTGACAAATCACCAAGCCAATTCCTCATCGCCATCAAGACTTGAACCATCATTGCTAAACCTCAGATCTCGGCTTTCCTCACATTCTCCGCCAGCACCACGGAACGAGAACGTGCCCCGTGATATTAACAGCCAGCAGAGCTTTGAAGCGCTCCCCTCTGAAACCAAACGGTCAGAGAAAAACACGGGTGCGCACGACCGAATACCACCCGATTCAGCAATCTCCAGGCATGAATAGCCCAATGGAGAGCCGTCGGAGCCTTCTGGAACACGACACTTCCACCAGATCGATGGGACAGGCATCCGACAGATCTTTCTTGGCGTGAGAGAAATCCTAGAACCGCCGCCATTATTCAATCCAAGCCAGCAGCCCCCGCGCGACCAGCCGGAAGTAGAGGAGAAGATGTCCTGCCGGTCGCTAAAGCAGTCCGCCGGGACCAAGCACACAGCCGCCGCCACAGCCCCACGTCCAGATCGAACGAGGCCCGCTGCAGCCGCCGCCCGCCATGGCAGTTACGCGTCAGCGCCGCCGAGGAGATCCTCTGATCCGCGCCTTCACGCCGCCACCACGGCACCTGTTCCTCCACAAGCCGCCAACGGCACGCGTCCGCCGCCACGAAGTCGCCACTCCGCCCCGTCGCCGCTGCATGCCTCCTTTGCCCTCTGCCGTTTGACGATGAGACGGACACCGCCACCGCCGCCGGCGGCGGCAGCGGCTGGGGGGCAGCCGGAGGGTGTGGCGGCTAGGGTTGGATGGGCGCCTCTGGTGTCGCCCAAGCGGAGGCGACACGAGAGGCCTTTTTTATTTGTTCCACCCACGGCCGCGTCCCCAACGATACATTTATCCGTCCACCAATTCCAACCTTAATGTCAACATGACCTGCTTTCTTTGTACTACATTGCCTCAACCATCTTTCTACCTGGTAATTACATAAAAATAGTCCGGGTATTGTTAACCAATTCCAACCTTAATGTCAACATAACTTAATTTTTACATTTCTCCATTACCAATCTGTAATAACATTGTTAACCAAACATCCCGCAGCAACGCGCGGGGTATCATCTAGTAAACTAATAATGAGTGCGCCATAAAGGTGTTAATTGGGAAGAGAAAACGCAAATCGTAACGGTTACATTATTGACGATTTTTTTCCAGAGAGGTTGATGGCGAGATTTGTTCGGACGCTGACGCTCAGCCATGTAGAGAAAATGGGTAGAGCGACGAACGACGGACGGGCGACAACATAGGGCTTCACAGAATAAAAGACGACGTAGAGCAAGGAGAAGGTTGGAAAATCAAGTAGTGGGGTTCTCCTATTTAGATAGAGAAGATTTGTCAATAGCTTGGTGTTGTAATGATAATGAGTCCTATTCAATAAAATACTCTGAGTCGTTTTTGGTATCAATTTAATTTGCTTGGCCACCATTCCTCTAGGCTAGTGATTCTTGGATTGGCCTACGAACCATCTATCAGGTTTAATCGTGGATTTCCTCTAGGTGATACGAATCTATCTATTCTATACTACTATTAAAAGAGCAAACATGTTCGGGATACATTAAATCACAACCGTTCAATATTAGATCAACGATCCAAATCGCTCTAATGTTTGACAACTCAACATACCTTTTCAATTTCCTAGATATTACAAGGATTTTGCCACTGCCTAAAAAAAGGCTCACCTCTCCACCCCTGCCCCGCCGCCTCCCACGCGACCAAGCCTGATCTGCATCCCCACCATCCTGCTGCCTCGGGCGCCTCCTCGAAGACCGACACAGAGTCTTCTGGATCACGGTGTCGAGAGAGTGGACCTCTGTCGTCTCCATGGCCTCCTCTACGGTTTCCGAAATCTGCAGGAGAGCAGGGAATCAGTCGGGATAGACAAGGACTATCCACCATGGGAGGCAGAAGGGCAGCCGGGAGGGGAGTCGCTTGTTCACCCGGAAGACATCCGCCCACGCACGCTCAGCCCGCGTGGATTCTATGGCCGAACAACACAGAGACGGCGAGCGCAGAGGTCGTCCACTGTCCGACAAGTCGCCGGCGATGACGCGGAAGCCGGGGCCGTATACAAGACGGGGGCGGCGTCCGCGCTGGGCTGCTCGGCCTCCATGACCTCTTCCGCGACGGCGCCTGAAGCCCATGTCGTCGCGCCACCACTTGACCAGCTGAGCAGCTGGGCACTCGATTCGGAGGGCCGACGCCGAAGCTGGTAATCGCGTCCTTCACGCTCGCCAGCGGTGGCATCAACATGCTCAAGCAGCGCCATCACCCATCGCCGGTCAGTAGTCCATGCTATCCACTGCTGCTGATGGCTGCGTGCGTGCGTACGGATGTGCCCCATCACCACGGATGGGTGCGAGCTAGCTGGTCGGTGCGGTGGAGGTGCCGGCGGACCATGCCGACGGCGTTTCCGGCGGCCAAGGCGTCGCGCAGGCGCCGAGCCTCGTCGAGTTTCAGAGCGTGCGCGTCGGCAACATCTGGTCGTCCTCCAAGCTTGACGCCGGCCGGCCGCGCGCCCGCTGGCCTCGAAGGCGCCATATCCACGACCCAACTCCGGATGGCGACACGAAGGCCCGGTCCACCGCACAGGCGCTGATGGCGAACGGCGGGAATAAGTCGCCGAGCGTGCGACGAGCAGGCCCGAGCGCCCACAATCTGTTTGTGCAAATGCATGCTATTGTATGCACCTCAACATCTCTACTGGTAATCAAAAATTAACTCTTACATTTGTTCTGTGCAAATGCATGCTATTGTATGCACCTCAACATCTCTACTCGTAATAAAAAATTAACTCTCACATGTCCCGTGGCTGCATTCAGTTTTTGTTCTGCAACATACCAAAAGATGTTTTACTCTTTAGATTTGATATGTTCGTTGTTCAAACATGCACATAAGTTGGAACTTTGTTAATTCGTCTGTGCTCTCTCCACACTAGAATAATAGCTAAAACAATTGATTCCAGGCAAAGCTTCGATATCAGGTCGTATTATACTCTTAGTGACATATGGTCTACCCTAGCGAGCTTCAGATTATATATAGCTTTGTCCAATATCAACTTATTTCCAGGCAATGCTTCTGTTTTGAAAGCTTATGTTTTTTCCTCAATATTCTACAAACAGGTTCAAGCAGAAAAGCCAAACCCAACATAATTTTTAATCCTTGCGTGAGCTTTTAGATGTCAAACCTGGAGAAGTTGCTCATGCTGGGGATATCAGAAAAAGGATGTATGTGGAGCCAGAGATACATGCTCTGTGGCTTTGGGGCAGTGATGTTAGGTATTTCTATTTATTTACATTCCAACATTGACTAAATCAGATAAAACAATTCATCTCTAATTTTGTACATCTGATTTCAACTTAAAATAACTGCCAGTGCTGCATTTGAATTCTCTTATTGGCAAGGAGCAGCCGACACGTGTGTTTGATTCAGGTGCAAAATTATTACCTTTATACTAAATGGTTGATCTTTTCAGTCTGCCGTGAGTATTTTGTATCATGCTATTCAACGCACATATCACAAAATCAGCTTTAGATTGAATTAATGTTATCTGAATAGCATAATTAAATTGCTGCCCATATTTAGCAGTGATACTCTTTGGAAGGGAAAACAGTAAGGCGGCAATGGCGTATGAAGCACAAAATAATCTGACATGGTTTTCGTGAGCGAAAACGTCCATATTCATTAATGATTGTTCTCATTATTGATAGGCTTCCAAAGTTTTCATATTTGTAATTGAGTTAATATCAACTGTGGCACGCAGAGTTAACAACTGTTTTGAAAATATTTTTTAAATCATTTTCTATTATAGCCACCGAAGTTCGTTATGTTGATTTTATAAGAGTCGTCGTGGAATGTTTTTGACCAAATATACAGACGTGCGTTGCACGTGCATGCGCACTAGTATATACTAAAAGCAAAATGAGTTAGTTTTCGAGACACCATGTTAAGCCACATCATTTAAATTAATTTTAGCAGTTAGATCTAAAATATATGGCTAGGATGTAACAAGAGATTTGTAGTTACGTAACCGCAAATTTTGGTTTGACACGTTTAATTTGTGTCTACAGCAACACGTGGATGTGAAAAAAGAGAGACCCAACCAGCTACGTACTATCAATTTAGCCCAAGCTAATAGCACTCCAGAAAAAAAATACTAGCTGCGTCACGTTCCCAATACCACGATGGATTAGCTAGGCGTATCGAATCCCAGCAAGAAAAAAAACCTGGACATACCGTGTGTACAGTTCATAGCATCGTGTCAATTGCTCTTCCGAAGACATGTCAGGAACTCACGATAAAAAAAAAAGCTTCTGCTTCGGCTAAAATATGGTGGTACACGTACAACAGAAAAGAGATACTGACTTTCTTCTTTTGGGAAAGGAAAAATAATATACTAATATATACTCACTTCATTTCAAAATATAAGACCCATTTAAATTTCACTAATCAACAGCGTATAATTTTGAACACAAAATTAATATATTGACACATGAAATTAAAAAGGTTGTAAGACAAGCAACAAAGACCAGCATAAAAATTAACGTGCCTCATATTTTCGACGGTAGTGTCATTTGCCATTTAAAATATAATCTACTTTAGTGAGACACGTATGGTGCAAAAACATATGTTTCATCACTGGTGCCGGGTTGGAAACTAGCATCTTCCTACCCATATAACCGCACAACGGTTCTCCAAAATTAACTACACTTATAATGTATTGAGTACAAAACATACATAGAGATGATAAAATTTTAAAATAAATTTAGTTAAATCATTCTACCCAAAGGATTCGTCGTATCCTGACACACAATCCACACAAGCTATACTAAAGGCCGAAGTCAGGACGTTTCAACATGGACGAAGCCACCACTAAGCTATCGATAAGAACGTCGATTTTGTTTTAAAAGATAATATCCCTTAATTAGACACACATAATAATAAAATTAGGGTGTTGATATGTGGTGATAAGAAATACAAGCACTCCTCTAGCTATCCGACCACACATTTGTTATCTAAGACATCTACATTTCTAATTTTGAGTTCAAAACATAGAAGAGCAGCTCATGAAAAATATTCTTTTGCAGGTTGCGCATCTTACTGTGATAATACTTAAAAGTTTAAAAGTTCCACACCAACATAAGAAACACACAATCTTCACGAATTTCAGTTTAATTATGAAAACATAGTTCCTGAATATTTATTTTCTTAACTATATGCATCTAGACCATATGGGCACATCACCAATGATAAAATAGCTAACACAAGAAATAACCAGGTTACTATCAAATTAATTTACTGAATGATAAAATCATAGTATAATAGTAAAAACTTGAAAATAGAGAGGTAATAGAAAAACGTCAGCCTTTTGATTGTCGATTTGTTTGATCCTTTTTTATAAAAAAAATTGGACCCTAAATAATATATATTCATAAGTATCACGAGTAACACATTCTAAAAGTAAAATTATTTAAAAAAAATAGTTAAAAAATAGAGACATGCACAAAGTATGGATCAAATAATTTATGGACCTAGACCGATAGCTATCACGAAAAATGCGAAGGTTGCGCATAGGAAGTGACAAAACGCATGAAAAGAGCTATATTTGCGAGGCTAGATAGGATCTAATGGTGAATATAAGTATGATGTGTCATCCTAATGAATCTCAAAGTTGTTATAAGTTCATTATTATCGAGGGTGTGTTGGCATGTGATTATTAGGGACACAAGCTCCCTTCTAACTATACTAGCACACATTAGTTCTCTAAGGTATATGCATTGCTAATTATCTTTTCAAAACATAGAACAACATATGAATGGTGAATACCCCAAATCACAATTATTCGTGGCCAAGAAATTAAAGAAACTGCCGACATATGTGATATATATTTACTACATCATTATTGTTGGTGTTGGAAAACTCAAAAGTCTACAATTTTTTCTAACTATATATATAATACGGAAATTAAACTCGCCTACTTATCTAACATCATACAGAAAATACATGGCAATTTATAGAGATAATGTAATAATCCTTGGCCTAGAAATTAACGTTGTTTCAAGATACTACGTGTCTGCATATGTCATATTTAAGTGTATGTTGGTAGAGCCGTATTAGTTCTTAGTACATAATGTGATATCAATAAAAACACAATTTCATTCCTTGCAGCCTTAAACATACTAAAGACAATGCCCTCGCATTTGCGAGGGCCACCACGCTAGTTGATATAAAAAAGAAACAAAGACAATAAGAGAAGCGTGGTAACCACTGAACGTAATTGTATAGCGGCTTAGTACTCTATGTCCAAAGAGCGTCGGCAAAATTGAGTCGACGAGGATCGCAATCGGACACTTATGTATATGGTACGTAGCATGCTTAGTTGCTCACGCTTGGTAGTCACTTGTGGATAGAAGAATTAAAGACAATCTATTGTATATTAAATTGTTTTCCCAAGAGGTCAGCATCTAAGACTAGTCACAATGGGGATGTGGTATCATACAATAGTGCATTTATCATGTTATAGACTCATATTGCATTAGAATCCGTTATGTTACGATATCTACCTATGATACTACTTCCACCTCTTTCATCATTAATTGCAGTGCCACGTCAGGTTTTTGCCAACATGGCATGTATGATACCAACTATGATACTACCATTGTGACTAGTCTAAGACACCTAAGGAATTATGGACTGACAGGAAACTCACTTTAAAGTACTTATGAGCGTAGGGTTGTCCTGCTGAGGTTAGGACTTTTAATTCACAACTTAAAAATAGATCATAAGACTGAGAGTTCTAACCTCATTGGGTGTCCTCTCAAAAATAAGGGATGGCGCTTTTACTCATGTCACTATGTTTGTGGAAAGAAAACATGTCATGCTCTTATAAAATGTAGATTTTAGTGGGAGCCCACAAACCTGAAAGATAGATCTTGAGAAAAATCGGGTTCATCCTCCACTGCCAATTATTGAAGCGAAAGTCAATCCATTTATTCCAGTTCTGCACTTACTAATAATGTAGATGCATACTCAACTAGGAACCTGAATATCAAGATGACGTGCCTGATGATTGATGAACATCCACCTCGCTACCTCAGCCGTCTCCTCAGCGGCCTCCTGATCCACTAACAGACATCATAGAAAGACTGAAAATCTGCCACTTCCAGTGACTATCAGGTATACCTGAATGAGCAACTAATTAAGTCACATTGAGAAGGCAGATGAACAAACACTGAAGGGTATGAAATGATCTTGTCAAAGAAACTGATTTAAAAATCAATTCTTGTATGTAACGTTGACTTGTCGTTAACGAGTTGTTGATTTCAAATTCATCATATAGTTTCTTCATACTCGCGTCGTACAGATCGATGGGAAGTCATTCGAATCAAGTTATGTTTAGCCACCCCTTGTGTAATCTATTATATTATTAAGACAACAAACAATCGACGGTTTAGATTTACCACCCGTAACTTGGAATTAATGAAAGGCCAAGATAAGCTCCGGCAGACTATGTTGAACCGTATGTGGACTCTTTGATTGATTTTGTTTTCCAGCACAAGGACTACCGATTTAAGAGTCCTAATTACCAACCGTACAAAGCTTCCGCATACCATGCTGAACTTTATTTGCGAAGCGCACTCCTATCCCTCGGCCGATCTCCTTTCTCGACAGCAATTCTTTTCCACAACTACGAGGAAAATTCGGCGATCTGCCGGCTCGCGGAAGGCATCGAGAGGAGGCCGTCCCCGTGGAGCACTCGGCCAGGCGATCTATCTCACACAAACTTGCTCCGCTGTGCCGGGGGCGTCAGCCACATCGACAAGATGTAGATCGTCGATCCGCCGTCGTATATATTCTCGCGGCACGAACTTCAGAGGAGTTCATCGGCGTGCACTCAACCAAGACACTGAAAGGTATCACATAATAGTTACGACATGCTAGATCGATCCGGTCTTCCCACCGATCTCAGGTACACGATCACTCTGATACGTTGCTCAATACGTTGATTTTCTCAAGTCACCAGGACGCAACATGAATCCATCGATCATTTGCATGCATGGTAGGAGTCAAACTAGCTTCATCTCCCGGGGATTTCTGCATGTCACGCTTGGTTTTTTTTCTTTCATGGTGGCATATGTTATGTACCCACTCGAGCAATTATTTTCCTACATAGCCCTACTAGCGGCTTGCCTCTATTTTCCTACATAAAGCCAAGTAATTTTTAGATTATTAACTTCATCGCACAAACGTTACAATTATCAATAAGATTGAAATATTTTATTGGGTAGACTACATCTCAGTTAATGTTATTTTGCACGGATGTCAAACCTTATCATGTAGCAGTTTCTATCGACTTACATCCTATTTACACGGGACTCCTTCACCTGATGATTTTGCTGACAGCCTCATAGTATTATACTTGGGTATTGGGGCCGGCTACAGATGGAGAGAGATGAATCGTTGAAAGTATGTGCAAAAACCGATCTTGGTATTATTGGGTAACTATATATGTTGGCTTCTTTTGTTCTTCCAATGAATAGTATGCATCAGCTTTTGTGGTAATTTTCTCTGTTTCTTCAGGTTGTGAGCTGAGGCAAACAATATTAGCTTTATAACTGCATGTCAGTTGACTCTGTTCCAGGCTGTATAAGCACCCCGTCAGAAACTTTGCATATCCTCCTGGGAGTTGGGGCCAGAGATGGAGAGATGAATCGTTAAACGTGTGTGCAAAAACTCATCTTGGTATTATTAGATAACTGTGTTGCGTTCTTTAGCTCTTCCAGTGAATAGTATGCATCAGTTTTTGTTGTAATTTTCTCCGTTTTTCAGGTTGTGAGCTGAGGCAAAAAAAAATATAAGCCTTTTAACTACATGTCTTCTCCAGTGCACCTGTATAAGAACACCATTTCAGAAACTTTGCATATCCTCCTGACAGTTGGAATTAAAAAGATGCTTACTACTACGTTGCTTTTCATATACTCATTCCGTTTCATAATATAAAATGTTTTAGCATTTTTCCACATTCATATGGTAAATGTGTATCTAGACATGTTTTAGTTTACACGTACACTCTTTTTAGTATGAATCTAGACAACCAGTGAGGGAATAGTTATCTTGGCATCGCTCCGCGAGAATAAGGAGGAGCGTCGTACGGGACAATACTCTATGCTATGTTCCTGCCATGTCAAAAAGGCATGGGCTTTATTCATAGATAGAACACGCGCAGCATGTTACGATTCATTGTTTTGCTGATTTGTTTAGACTGCACATATTTGTCTTACACGTTCTACGTTGGGTTGTTAAAATATTTGGCCTTGATTTGCATTCTTTGACATGAACTTGACAAATTTACACAAATCAATTCATTTTGTTATCCATGAGAAATATTGAGACTCGGGTCGAAGGTCGAGACCCTTATTGGAGGAATATGTGGAGTGGTCACGGGAGATCTATATATTGAAGAAAAGCATAGCAGTATGCTTTTTTAAATCTTCGTCTGTTCCATTCAATCATTAAACATAAAAAAATAAAGGATCGGTCATGGAACTACTATTTTATCCACGTTTTCATTAGTTTTTTTTTCCAATTACATGTCGGTTTAAGGCTGGCCAAATACTTTTACTCAGTGCGGGACATATTTTTTCCTGGATTAGGGATACTAAGCAGCACTAACAGACATCTGTTTTCAAGGACGTTTTTAAATAATTGATTGAATACAACTGTAGTTAACTTCAGTATTTTGATAGGAAGCCCAAGAACTGCGTGAGTAATTCAAAGTGGAGGATGTGGCGGATGGCGCGACAACCATGTGGCGAGCAAGGCAGGGAATTACATATTCGACTCAAGGTGAACTGTAAGTTGTTTCATTACATGAGGCAGAGCCAGCAACTCCGGTTATTTGGACTGGACAATTCACGGAAATTTTCAGAGACTATAGAAACCTTCTTTTATCCGTAATG
Source organism: Poa pratensis (assembly GCA_947311845.1). Lineage (NCBI taxonomy): Eukaryota > Viridiplantae > Streptophyta > Magnoliopsida > Poales > Poaceae > Poa > Poa pratensis. The sequence continues at coordinate 49,345,811 of CAMZMU010000085.1, read as the reverse complement.
TATACAGATTGATCAATTGCTCCTTCATTATTATCATAACTTCTACCAAATCAGTGTACATATAAATGGTTCTCTTGACAGGTTAACGTTTTGTGGAAGGCAGAACCTATTCAAGATTTTCTATTCAACCTTTTGTACGTTTTGTTCCGTGTGCAAATAATTTAGTCTGTACTCCAGTTAGACACGAGAAAGACTGAATTATAATGAAATTCTCCAGATTTGCTTACTGAGGTTGCGTCAACAAAGATATTCAGCAGGTATCGGTCGGTAGAGGAGCATTGCTGATAAACAATCTGATGTACTGCTCGGTAACTACTCTTGAACTGAGTTTAGTTTTTGTGATTATAGATCCTGCAGCCAGAAGTGAAGCAAAGAGTGCGATGAGCTACTGGAGAACATAGTTCATCCATGCCAGATTGATGTTTTTCAAGAGAATAGAGAGCAACTACCAGCAAAAATTATGGTGGTGTTTTTTCTAACACATGGCTTCCATGGATTTCATTTTCCACATTTATTGGTACCTCATAATGCAAGATAAAGAAAACTTTTCTCAAACAGCATGCATGACAAGACGTAGTCGCTGGGAAAGTTTGGCAGAAGTCATAAAACATTGAACTAGATCGATACAAGGTATATCAGTGGTACTTAAGTACGTATACTGCAGACATTCATGCTAGGTCACATTTGATTGCATATATAGAACATTATTAATTCCCTTAACTTGGTGTGTTATACCTCCCAGGGATGGTGGGATAACAAAGAAATAAATTAGTTATAGTTGCATAACTCATCTCAATGTAAAACAGGTACAAGTTGTAAAGAACCAAGTGGATGTTACTTTTCGTCTGTTGTCATTATTTCTTTGATTTACAGTTGCAAGTCCCTTATGCAGAGATTAGTATGGTCCTCTGCGTTACATGAATAACATGGCAGAAAGTACTATAAGGTTATCATCCGTAAACAAATTTCTAAGATGTAGTTTTGGGTGAGTAATCTACCAAGCACAGATAACCAAAATGGTTTGAAACAATGTACTCACTCCGTTCAAAAATAAGTGTCTAAAGTTTGCCCAAAAGTGAATGTATCTATACAAGAAACATGTCTAGATACATCCATTTTTGAGCAAACTTGACACACTTATTTTGGAACGGAGGGAGTATATAATATGCCTCTAAGTATGATCTACCGTTCTATATAAACACACTGCACAACATGGATCCCAACAAAATCACGTTCCATTGGATTTCTATTCCTCTTTTTAAATAGTCAAATTTATGTGTCCACCATTGAATAATTACATAATATATTTTTGAGTAAAAATTAAACCTCAGCTGGCGTTTCAAAAAGGATAAATAAGGTACTTCATTTATCAAGCTCTTTTAATATTACTCCTTCTGTAATTAAGTGACATAGATTCAGTACAAAGTTGTATTGAATTTACGTCACTTATTTCGCAAGAGGGAGTAGCAAATTAATAATGATCAAGATCATTATATTATCCTATGAAACATTAAACGAATGTAGATACAAAAATGTATGATGCATAAGTGTAGCCGCGCAAATGCGCGGGCCCGTTCGCTAGTTTTCACTGAAAATAACTATCGGCACGCGAAGAACAATCTCAACTAATCACGACTGAATAGTTCAACGAATTATTCGCTAGCTTAGTATGGCCGCCAGTCGCTAGGCAATGCAACCATCGTCGACGTCTCCACGCAGCAGCTCCAGCTCCTTAGCGGCGGCGATCTCCTTGCCTTTGCCCCAGAGGAAGGCGTAAAGCCCCACGACGACGAGAGCGGCCCCGAGCACGCCGCCGAGGTAGACGTCGGTGCCGAGCACGACGGCGTCGACGACGGTGGTGCCGAGGAGCGACAGCGAGTTGAACATGCGCGGGTACACGGGCCCGCGTAGCGCCACCGCCCACGACACCAGCACGAACGTCACCGCCGTGCTGAACACCCCCGAGTAAACCACTGTCACGAGTTGCATGTCCCACCGCAGCCTCCACGCCGACCATCCCCCTTCGGCACTGGCGCCGGAAGAGAGGGCGACCGCCACGGCAGCGGCGGCGGCCGACTGAAGGCTCCCCGCCGCGCAGGTCAGTGTCGTGGCCCAGTACCTGGACGGGAACACCACGGCAACCCTGGCCTGGATGATGAACCATAGCGCGTAGCTCACGCAGCTCCCGATAAGGAACAGCGTGCCGACGACCATGTTGTGGCTGCCGTGGACGACGGCGATAGTATTGGCGTGGGAGGATTGCTGGAGGTGCGGGAGAAGAAGGTGGGTGCCTTTGCAGAGTCTAACGACCATGGTGCCGGCAACGCCGGCCACGGCGCCGAGGAGCTTCGTCCTTCCGGACCAGAAAGTAAGGGAGACGCGTTCGGCCCGGAGCGCGACAGCGATGACGAAGGTGGCGACGGGGATGAGGTTGAGGAAGTTGACGGCGTAGGCGGGCTGGTGACGCGCAGGCCGCAGTAGTACAGCCCCATGGCCAGCAGAACTCTGCATGCATAATTTGGGAGAGAAATTGTGACAAGTATCTACACGGAGAAGAAGTAAAAAAAATCAAATGAGTGCACAATGTATTTGAGAATAATGTGTGCCCGTACAGGCCAATCAAGATTATATTTCATTTTTTACACCAAAGACATGATGAGCTTGGTATATTTTCCAGCAAAACTCGGCATATGCACGCATCTGAAAATTGCGTCAACGGAAAGCAAATTGAGAATGAATTGCGACAAAAGAGTTAAAGAACTATTAATTACTTTGTCCTACCAGACAAAAACTGATTTCACTTTTTAACATCATGAACATTATGGAGTGGATGATTTCGTACAGATTAACTGCGTTTTTTAGCGCAACTGAAAAGCCAGTTTGCCATGGTGAAGAAGCATACAATTAACAAGCTAGCTGTACATAATAAGAAAAGATAAGGTTGCAACATGATGGGGGATGCCCAACCGGGTAGGCCCAGGACCCCGAGTCGGCCTTCAAGGCCGGGTGGCCCAAAGCCCATCCGGTGTACATCTTCCAGGATACCGGGTCCCCGAGGATCCCGGTATGACGGCTCGAGGAGGCGGCAGCAGATATCTTCGAATCAATCTGCGATTGTGTATCCCGAAGAGTGTGCTCCACGAAGCCGTACTTGTAGGCAGGATAGCTAGCGCCGCCAGCGGAACCCGTCATTCCCTGTAAACCCTAGCCGGCTCCCTATATAAAGCCGGCAAGGAGCAACCCTAGAGGCAGACTCATCTCATTCCATAGCCTCCGGATCACCCGCAAGCTCTGGTGCGCACACCATTGTACACCCCATTCAGATCCAAATACATATAAGCAGGAGTAGGTCTTTACCTCATACAGAGGGGCTGAACCTGGGTAAACTCTGCGTGTGCAACCTCTCTGTGAATCCTACGTCGCCTGGCTCACACCCGAGTTAAGCCACCCCGTATGGCATCTGCCGTGATTACCCCACGACAGTTGGCGCCCACCGTGGGGCCAGCGATCGCTGGAATTTACTTCATGGAGAGTCCTGAACCCGGCACTGGCGTCTACTTCAGCCCTCAAGCCATGTCGGGTCGCGGTGACATCGTCACCGGCAGCTACTTCGAGCACGGAGGGATCGGCTACGTCGCCGATCCGCACACTTGGGGCAGGCCCAACTACGCCCCGATCACTCGCGCGATGGCAATCCCGTTCGGGACCGCCGTCACCCCTACGTCGGCTTCTGCGGCTCGGATGAGGAAGGAGTCGCCAACAACTACGACGGTACTTCCTCCCCCGTCGACCCGCTTGACGAAGCCGCCGTCGACACCGCGGTTGCAAATCACCTTGCACTCGCCCCATCTGCCGAGACCGTCCAGATCTCGAACGACGACGACACCGGGTCGATCCTGCCCGTTCTCGACTACGAGTCGGAGGGCTCGACCGATCTGGCCTCGGACGGCACGGCGACACCAGCCCACATCTACATGACGGGCGAGGCGGCTAACTCTGCTGCCGCCAAACCCGCGGCGGCAAACGTCGCCACAGCAGAGGCCAACGCGCAGAAGCAGCGCGACCAGGCACGGCGCGAGCAGGAGGCTCGCGAAAAGCAACAACGCGACGAATCTCTCGCCGCCCTGCGGGGACAAGCAGGTCGGGTGGCTGACCCGCTCAGCACCCCGATCACGCCGGCGAACGTCGCCGATCAGGCGACACAGCTCGAGCAGCTGCGCCGGAAGATGGCCCTCCAGCAGGAGGAGATCCGCCAGAAGGAGCTGGAGGTCGATGCTCAGTCGACCGCTCTCTTTGCGGTCACTCGGCATCACAAAAACCGCAAGTCGCGGCTTAACCCTGATGCACCAACTCGCGCGCTCGACAACGCCTTCGCGCGCGAGACAGAGCTGGAGAGGCAGCGTGACGAGTGCCGCAGGGCCCAGCCCGGCGGCTCGAGTCAAGTTCCGCCTCAACCTCGCCCGGCGATGCCGCCTCCGGCGCCGCGACCTCCTCCGAACCCGGCTCGTCCCCAACCCCAGCCGCGGAACGACGACGACGCCGACTTCGCGATTTTCGGCACCCCAGTCGATTGCATGACTGCCGCCGCCTCTCTCTTCAAGAGGATCCGGGTCAAGGACAACCCTATTGGAGCAAGGGGTGCAAGCTGGTGGACAAGGCGCTAGAGCTGCAGGAGAACATGTCGCAATCCGATGGCAAGCTCTACTCCAGATCGCCACCCAGCGAGAAAACGGCCTCGGCACCACACCCAAGCCAGGGAAACAAGGGTTCCCCCAGGCGTGACGCTGCCCCACAGCCACCACGCAGTCGGCACGAGGAGCCGGCAGTGTCGAGCAACGCGAGGGCTGGAGGCAACCCGCCTCGGCTCGCCCGCAACAACGCCCGGTACACCATCAACAACAACCAGGCGCAGGCACGCTCCAATCACTCCGCTCCGGATCTGCGCCACCACCTCAACGACAAGCGCGCCGAGGCGATGCGCAACAACAACGACGACGACGACGTCGGCCCTAGATGCTTTGGACCCGCCATCAGAGGCGAGCGTTTCCCTAGCAGCTTCAAAGGACCGAGAGAGGCGCCCAAGTACAACGCTGCTATGAACCCGGAAACTTGGGTCCAGGACTACTTGGCCGCCATGAGCATCCAGAACGCATCTTCGCTCTGTTGTGCGCGCTATTTTCCTCTCATGCTTGAGGGAACGGCTCGCACTTGGCTCAACAACCTCCCCAGGAACAGCGTCAACTCCTGGAGGGAACCCTACATCGAGTTCCTCACCACCAAAAAGCTGCCAGCCGACGAGGTCCTAGCACGGCGAGTCGTGCGCCGGGCCTCAGCTTACGCCATCATCAACAACGAGCTCTACAAACGCAGCACATCGGAGTTTTCCTCCGCTGCGTCGAACCGGAGGAGGGAAGGCGCATCCTTCATGAATCCACTCGGGAGATTGCGGCGACCATGTCGGCGCTCGCAACCTGGTCGCCAAGGCGTTCAGGCACGGTTTTTTCTGGCTCTCTGCTCATCAGGATGCAGTCGACATCGTCCGTCGGTGCATCGGGTGCCAGAAGTACGCCCGGCAGGATCACCTACCCGCCGCGGCTCTGAAGACCATCCCTCTGACATGGCCATTCGTAGTCTGGGGAATAGACATGGTGGGCAAGTTCAAAACAGCTCGCGATGGCATGACACATTTGCTCGTCGCAGTCGACAAGTTCACCAAATGGGTCGAAGTTGAACCTATCAAGAAACTCGATGGCAAGACCGCAACCAAGTTCCTCCAGAAGCTCATCTTCCGATTTGGCTACCCGCACAGCATCATCACTGACAACGGCACAAATTTTGCTGAAGGAGAGATGAAGGCCTTTTGCAAACAAAAGGGCATCCGTCTCGACTTGGCGTCTGTCGCCCACCCGCAATCAAACGGGCAGGCGGAAAGAATGAACCAGACAGTGGCCGGGATCAAGCCGCGACTTCAAGTCCCACTGGAGCGAACACCGGGTTGCTGGCTGGATGAGCTACCAGCCGTACTCTGGGGCATCAGAACGACTCCAAACCGTTCCACCGGCTACACGCCATTCTTCATGGTGTACGGGGCGGAAGCCGTCATGCCAACCGACCTCGAGCACGACTCGCCTCGGGTCGCCCTCTACAACGAGGAAGAAAATAAAGAAGCCCGCCTAGTCGGCGTCGACCTCCTGGAAGAAGCTCGCGAACTCGCACTCTCCGGGACGGCGATATATCAGCAAAGCCTGCGCCGCTACCACAGCCGCCGGGTTAGAAGTCGCTCTTTCCAGGAAGGCGACTTGGTTCTTCAGCTCATCCAAAAGTCGAAAGGGATGCACAAGCTCTCGGCACCATGGGAAGGACCGTTCGTCGTTAGCAAAGCGATGGGCAACGGCTCCTACCACCTCGTCGACTTGCGTGAGCCGAACAAAAGCTCCAAGTCGGAAGAGGAGACCAAGCGTCCATGGAACATCAGCCTGCTTCGCCCCTATTATACATAGTATCCATTGTAATGCTGTGTAATCAATCAAGGAAATAAAGTCGATACATACCCGGCACGCTCGGGGGCTATCGTTTCGATTCAATCATGCTTTCGAGTCTTTATTCTTCCTACTCACACGTTATATGATTGATGGGTTGTCAAAGAGAGCCGGATGCCATGATGCGCGGCTCACCACTGGACCCCCTGCTCACGAAGCAAAATCACAGAAAATTGTTGTTTTCTCCCAAGTCGTCAGCTACCCGCACAAAGTGAAGAAGTGGTGCAGCCGGTTCAAACCTAACTTGACAATGAAGCCGCACTCGGACTTTGTCACCATGGGTACCACGCGCGTCACGAAAAAATCACGCGAAGCACACTTGGCGAGGTCGCACGATCGACTAGCTTACAAAACAAGTGAAAAAACAAACAAAGTGACGAAAAGCGCACAAAAAACAAGCATGGGAGTGCCAAAACAAAGATTAATAAGCCGCAGAGGCGCACGCTGAAACGCGACCCGGTACATATCATACTTGTTTCATTACATAATATTTTTTCGCCCGCATGCGACAAACCCTAACTACTTCAAAATAACCCTCTTTTGAAAGCAGGGGAGCAAACTTCAAGACGGAGGAGCCGCCCGAGCAGAAGACATCGACGCCTCGTTCGTCGCAGCCGGCGGTGGCAGAGCTGAAGCCCTTTCAAAAAGGTACTCCGACGCCGGCTCCCGGTCCGCCACCTCGCCAAGGTCGTTGCCCTCTGGCACCACGTCGAAGACGAAGTCGTCGTGGTCGACCATCTTGGCAGCCCGGCAGGCGTAAGGAGCGCAGTACTGGAGCACCGGCTGCAGATCAATCTCCCGGCCGCTGCTATCGGTGGGGATGCTGGCCGTGATCTTGTCCACGTTCGTCTGCCTATACCGGCCTCGCACAAGCCCGAGAGCAATGCACGCGCCGGCTCGGGCCGACGACTCCCGCACCCAGGTGATCACCTGGGGCATCAGCTCCAGAACCCGCAACACCTTGCAGACGGGTGCGTGGACACCTTCCTTGGGCGACAGCATCTGGACGACCTTGCTGGCCCGGCCGTGAACGTCACGGGCGAAGACTCCGAGCCGGTGGACATGCTCCGCGGACGTCAGGCCAGCCGTCTCCTCGCCTGTTCAACAAAACAAAAATCAACAACAAGGCCACAAGTAGGCACAAACCGCAAAGGGTCGCATGAAATCTTTACCCCAGATGCTAACGGCGAGGGTGGCAAGCCGCTCAGTCAGCTCCTTCATCTCGCGCTCGGCCTCGGCGGATTTGCGCTCGAGCTTCTCGAGGTCCTCGCCGTACCCCTTGGTCGCCTGGGTGAGGGCGGCGTCCGCTTCCTCCTTCTCCTTGCTGAGCCGCTCGCAGGATTCCTGCACCGCGGCAAACGCCTGCGTGTGCCGGCTCTCCTGCGCGGCCAGCAGTTGCTAATGCTCAGCGACGGAGATGAAGCCGTCGCGCGCCTTCTTCAGCTCCTCCTGCATGCGGCGGGTCTCCTGCTGTTAGGCTTCGAGGAGCCAGGATAGCTCCTGCAGTTCACAAGACAATAATCAATTAGGAAGAGGCATGGGGGCTACGCCACGGGTTACCTCTACACCAACACTTGCTAACCCGGGGGCTAGCCCCAACAAAAAAAAAATACGCCGAGTCAGGAACTCAGGGGCTACGTCCCGAGTGGCATACACACCCTCCACCGGCCTGCCTCTACATCGACATTGGCAAACCAAGGACTACGCTACTCGCCAAACTTCGCATCCAGAAAACTATGAAGACCCAAGCCGATTTCTACGAACACGACTCGGGCCTTGGGGGCTACATATATGCTACGGACGCAGCAGGTGCAAGAAAGATTCTACGTACCTGGTGCGCATCCATCGCTGTTTGGATGGCGGCTCGGAAGTTAGGCCGGGGAGCAGACGCGCCCGGCACGGAGCTCGGGGGCTGGGCAGTCAGCCCACCCGATGAGGAAGCCGTCGCGGCTGCGCGAGTCGTCGTCACCGCCAGCGCCGTCTCCGGCACAGGCGTGGCACCCCTTGTGCCAGCCGGCACGGTGTCATCAATAGTGGCCCCCTCGGTCGAGGGGGCACAATAACTTCGTCGCCTCCACCGGCGGAAGGCGGAGGAGTCGGCGCTCTCGCAGTCGGCTCCGTGACGTGCGCGGCGGGCTCCGCCCGCTGGGAGTCGCTCTCCAGCGCGTCCTCCATGTCACTGAGGGACGCGTCCTCAGCCCTGCGACACTCGCACGGGTCAAACTCAACATAGCGTTTCCAACGGAACTTTGGATGAGGATCAGCAGCAGACCTGTCACCCGCAGGTGGAAGAGTCGAGGTCCGAACCCCTCGGAAGCGAGGCGCGGGAGGCGAGTCGGCGCGGGCCCTCGCAGGGATGTCCCGCAAGGCCTTCTGCCTCCGCTCGCAACGACGGTGCGCTGCACGGCAGCCCCAGCCGATCGCTCCGGTGGCGGCGGCGTCGGGTTCGCCGACTTGGAGCGCTTGGAGTTGGGCCCGGCGTCCTCAGCCGCAGGCCTACGCCTCCGCCGGATGCGGAGCGGCTGATCATCTTCATCATCATCTTCAGCAGGCGCCGGGTTCTTGGACCCGGCGCGTTCTTCTCTTCCTTCTCTCCTTCCTCCTCATCCTCAGACAGGATGGGGATCGGTTGGCGGGAGGAGAAGGCGGCCTCGTTGGCCATGGTGGCGCTGTCGGCTTCGTCGTCGGAGTCGCGCTCGACGACGTCGTTGGGGCCGGCAAGCACCGTGTGTCGGCGGAATACTTTCTGGATTAACCCGCGGCCCAGTGCGACTTAACTTACTCGCACGGATGAAGGCCCACTTGGGAACAAGCCCACATTGAACCGCCATAAGGAGAAAGATCTAGAAGATAAATCCCGGAGGACGTGAAGACCAAGTAGTCTCCGAGTAGGCCTCTGTGGATGTATTCCTTATGGGGAAGTTTCCTTTTGTAACCTAGCGAGCCTCTGTGATATAAAGAGGACTCGCAGGACTTAGAGCGGGTCAAGCTATCAAGCCCCAAACCCTAGCTCATACGGCGAGTACCAGATCGGATCGCCTCCATTGTAACACCTCGATTATCATATCAATACCAATCTAGGGTAGGCAGGAAGTAGGTCTTTTACCTCACATTGAGGGGGCCGAACCTGGGTAAATCTGTGTTGATCTTTGTTCCTGCGATCCCAAGCTCGGAGATGCTTGACTCGCGTAATCCCACACCTACGAAGTCATCTATGACACCTGACGTGACAAACCCACGACAGTTGGCGCCCACCGTGGGGCCTGCGGTCAAAAGCGTCACGTTCCGCGCAGGATCGAAATCAGGCTTCAAGGACATCGCCATGGCCAAGTTGAAGACATCAATGGGGTCCCCTTCATCGACGACTCAGAGTGGGGACCCGAGGCAGATCGCATCGAGTTCGGATACATCGTTCCCATCGGATCAGTAAAAGTTTTCGTCGGATCCGTCAGTCGCAGATCTATGGACGCGACTCAAGGAAGCGAATCGGTGAAGGAGCTGCGGCCGGTCAGGGTCCGCGTGTTGGAGGAGCTACAACAAGCTACGGCAAGATTGCCCATCCCCGTCCCATCAAGACCTGTTTGGGGATCTCTACCAAATCAGGAAGGAGACCTCAAGATTGAAGAGATTGAAGCTATCAGGACGGAGCTCTGTGAAGAGGCACAAAGACTCGCGGCTGAGCGCGAAAAACTCCAAGAAGAAGGCCACGACTCCGCCACTGCCAGCCGAAGCACCAGGCGGTGCGAACCAAGATGACATCTGAGCGCAAGAAACTCCAAGAAGAAGAGTGGCGACTCCGTCGTTGGCAGCAAAAACATCAGATCAAGATGGACAGAGGAAGATGAAATCACAGTTCCACGGCGACCCAGAGAGCAACGTGCACGCCGCGATAGGGATATTGTCAAAGATAGCACCGGTTGGAGACACGCGAGCTGATAAGGAAGCTCGCCATGCGATCGACCTACTACAAACTGCTGCTTTACAACAAGCAAATATGTATGGAGTCACGCCCAATGAGCCGCAAAACGAGGTATCATGGAGGAGGAGAGTACAGCATCGAAGAAGTGGTCAACCAGTTAGCAGGTTTGCAGGTATCATTGGAAAAAGAAAAGAAGATAGAAGGCGAGTCGCGACGTCCGGAGCGACTCAGCCATCCCAGATTGAAACTGATTCAGATTCAGCGCCAGTAAACTCCTATTCATTATTGAAAGGACCAGCATGTTTTGGAGAAAATACGGCTCACTCGTTTCCCCCCGAACTTCGACGAGTCGCAGCGAGTCACCACCTATCGCAGTGACCAAGACCCTGCCTTATGGATAGAAATACGAGGCAAGCATGACAGGGGCTGATGTGACTCAAGAAATACGTGCAAAATACTTCCACTTGGCAATACAGGGAGAAGCTAGGGATTGGCTATTAAGGCTGCCATCAAAATCAATAACACATGGGAAGACTTGAAGGACAAGTTCATCGCAGATTCCAAACAGAAGATATGAAAAACCTTAGACAATGCATTCAAAAAGAGGACGAATCAAGCGGCGACTGGATCAAGAGAGTCGCGGAGATCCTTGGCTCCGCCAAAAACTTAACAGTACAAGCTGCAATACAAGCTATGAGAAGAACTGTAGATTTGAGCCGCTGGTGCACAAATTAAGTCGCGCTGAGCACAAGATTGATAGTTTCGACCAGCTTTTGGCAACGGCTGACAAGTATGCAAAGACAGATAGAGGGACAGGCGGCTTATCACAGAACCCAACGGGAAACTGCCAGTCGCGAAGACAGAACGTCGCGCACACCAGATGCAGAGCAAGGGAGTGATAAGGCCTTACCCCCTAATAACTGCAAGGGGATCTTCGACGTGCCTTGCGACTTACATCGCAGGAGAGATGGCAGGCCAGCGGGTCACACAAAGGCGCAATGTCATTATTACCGGAGGTGGAAAGAAGGCGACACGCCAGATACAGCTCAGCAGATCGATGCACCACAAGAATAAATCTAGCTCTCATCAAGAGCCTGACGTTTTACCTAGAAGAAACATAGGACAGTTTCATACAGTGGAGGTACAAACGACGGATGGAAGCCGGAAGAGCAGTCAGATTTCAACGCCAGAAAGGCATCGTCGCTGGACAGAGCAATCGGTTATTTGGAGTCGCGGCGATCACCCCCAGAAGTAAGAGATCCAGGACAGCCAGCTCTGGTGGTCACGCCAGAAGTCGCGGGATACAAGTTAAGTAAGGTCCTAATGGACGGAGGAGGAAGAGTAAACATCCTATATCAAGACACGCTCCGAAGAATGAATATACCCGAGACAAGGCTGCGACCATCCAGGAAAGAAATTCAAGGAATAATCCCAGGAGCTGTTACGCGACCAATCGGAAAGATAACACTTGAAGTTAGCTTTGGAACAGAGCGGAACTTCCGCTCAGAGCTCCTAGACTTTGAGGTTGTAGCAGTCAAAAGCTCATATCATGCAATCTTTGGAAGAGAAGCCTATGTCAAATTTACCGCTCGCCCCTGCTACGTCTACCTACAGTTAAAGATACCAGGACCAAACGGTGTTATTACAATATATGGAGACAGACAGAGAGCATTAGAATGCGAGAACGCAGGCTCAGTACTCGCAGAAGAAGCTTGTATCGCCAACTCTTCACATGGTATCAGTCGCAGATCGGTGATCGCAGCTCAAAACGAGTCGCGTTGGAGGTACCGCGGAAGCGGCCAACAGGATGCAGCCACCGGATGGTAAATACCCACCGAGAAGTCGCGCATCAGCAAGATAATGCCCCAGAGGTCGCCTTGATACAAAAAGAAGACAAGAGATGGCGCATGTGCATAGACCCAGCCTCGATCAACAACCCCAGCCAAAGGGGCTCAGTTATCGTGAGACCTTACAAAGCAAACTCAATCAACATAAGTCGCAGCTCAGTGCGGCTGATCGCTTAACAAAGTTGCTCTCTGCTTCAACATGAGATATACATCGGAGCTATCATGCTCGACCCGAGTCGCTTTTAGCGACTCAAAATTGAACCAATCAGGTGTTCAACCCACTCCGTTAGGAGTATTAATTCGCAACTAAGTGCGATGAGTATCAAGTATGCATGGCCTGCGGGGAATAGAAAACCCGCATTAAAGGGCCTGCATCATCATGTAACACCCTGTAAAACATCGAGTGATTATGAAATAAAGCCGGCACCCTTGACATTCAAGGGTTTGTCGTTTCGCCTCAACTATCATTGAGTCGCTGAGTCTTTTGAATTTCATATATCACTGACCCTTGAGGGCTCCTTACGAGCATCGCGAGTACCAATCGCACCTCAAATTTTGCCAAACTAGTGGCAATCCTTAAGCTAGAAGCGTCTTGCATTATGCGACCAAAGTACTGGGGTGTGGCGTCAATCGAGCTTGATTGCCTATCATGGCCGCTCTCGACCCTGAACACACATGTTCCTAGGAAATACTGAGCCGCGCGAGCGTCTACTTAATGGAATTATCAAGAAAAGAACCTGCTTATAGGTCACAAAAATACAGTTTATGATACATGAATATCTTACAGACTAACGGGCATGTCCCACATTATTTATTTTTCCTCTTCCGAGCAACAGGAGTGGGAATTGGCGCGGCTTGTCTCGCAGTTGCAGTCGCAGGTGTCCTAATAATCAGGGCGCCGCCAGACGAAGCAGAAGGGCCACCAGATACTGTTGCTGGAGCGGCAGCCCGAGATGACTCAGCTCCTGAGGACTTTTCCTTCGACACCTTGCTCCCATCAAGATTGAATTTATCAAGATAAGTGCCCAAGTCTAAGTTATCAACAAACTTTGTGGCATACCCGCGCATCCCTTTCCAGATATCGAAGTACTCGCTTATTGGCAGTTCAGTATCATCTGCGCTCATCGCCACCGTGGCGAGCAACCTTGCCAACATCTATCTCTGGATAATATGCTCGAAGCAATGTCAAGACATGCGCGGCTCCGGCGCGAGCAGAGGATCGTTTCCAATCAGAGACATAATGTGGAGCCTTGAGCAGTTTATTATCCAATACTCGCAAGATGTTGGGCCATCAGTCGCAGGAGTGATTACCGTCATAACTTCCTTGGTAACCTTTAAGAAGCGCTGGCTGAGGTCAGACAGATATACCAGTTGATCCTTCAAATTGGAGCGGGACACTGGGGCCTCAGGTCCTATGTCAAAGAAAGAAAAGGCAAGAAACAAGTCAGAGACTAACGAGTGGTTACCCAAAATATGTATGATTAAAGGAATACAAGACCAACCAGCAAGCTGCAGGACGGCTGATTTGACCATGGAGCCAAAACCCTCAAAGGCTTTGAGCAGCGAGTTATATTTTTCATCTCGCGCGGCGAGTTCCTTTGCGTGGTCCCCTTCAGGCGATCAATCAATTCAGTTTTAAGAGCCAGTCCTTCTCGCAAAGATTAATGACCTCGTCTTTCTCCATGAGTCGCTGCTGCATATCAGCTTCAAGTTCTTTAAATTGCTCTTCGCAGGAGTCGAGTTGACCTTTGAGAGATTTTATTTCCTGATCTTGGTCCCTAATGACCTCATTATGCTGCTCCAGGCGAGACTGCATCATTTCAGGATGGTCTATGGAAATGCCTTTACCCTTTATTGAGCCAGAAGCATCAAGCAAGGACAGTTCACGCTGAAAACAAACAGAGCAAAACGAACAAGGTAAATTATCCAGGAATTTGGGGGCTCGAGATTTGAAGCAGGAAAAGAATCAACACCCCGTGCGATGACACAAGGTTTTGATCCTTGGGGGCTACGGTATATATACCTGGCGACTTGAAGAAAATTGCTCAACTAAGCGCGCAGCAGAGCAGCATGCTTGTCTCCAGCAGAAATTATGGCATCTGCGATTGATTAGAACTATTTCCTGGAGCTGGAATTCTATTTTCAGTAGATATCCTACCAGCAGCAGGAGTTGTGGATGGAGCTGCGGCTGGAGTCGCGGCAGGAGCCGCGTCTGCAATACCTTCCTCCAGGGAGGGCCTTGGTTGAGTCGCACCATTACTGTTTCCCATTTTCATCAGCAGCATCATCCTCGCTCATAGCTGCAGAGAAGAAGTGGGATGGGAATTAGACTTGGGAGCCTCTTCAGACATAGCCCTGCAAAACATTGATGGGTTAATAAGCTGACCTAGCAGAGCCGCAACATTAAAAGGAAGGCGAACCATACCCAGAGGCGACACGGATACTCTTCATCAGGCAACCAGAAGAAGGAGAAGATAAACCTTGCAAATCTGAACCTACAGAGTATGAAAAGAAGTAGTGGTCAGCAATTCCTTGCCAGAAATACAAAGGAGAAGAGTCGCAAACAATTACCCGAGCTTATTGAGAAGCAATCCTCTGCAGCAGTTTCGGAAGAAAAAGTAGCCTTGTTGGGATCAGCAAGTTTTAAAGATTTGGCAGCTCTTGTTTCTGCCAGTAATGCCAAGGCTTTGCGACGTTTCTCAGGCTGCGTGGGGTCTTCTGAGCTCTGGCATAAAATACGTTTCGAGGACCTGCGAGGCACCTCAGGAAGTTCCAGGAAAGGTGTATTTGGAGTCGAAGACAAAAGAGCGTCGGCCATTTGTTGTTCCTCTTCAGAAGCACTACCCTCGTGCATAACTGTATCTTCGTCAAAGGCTGCGGCTTGCCTTGACGACTCAGCCACGGATCCTTGGTTCAAGTCGACGTCCTCTGAAGGAAGAACCCAGAAATAGGGATCGATCTGAAAAGGAGCTCAGGTCAGAAATAATCAATTTTTGGGAAAGGAATTTTCGAGGAAACAAGTGACAAGTAACATTACCACAAAAGGCTTGTGCTCAGCCCAGAAGGGAGCAAGTCCGACGTTGTCATACGAGTCAATATCCTCGTCCGTCACTCGGCGAATGAAATTTATCCACTCCCCTTTGTCCCAATCTTCAGGGCAAGTGCGATCGACGTCATTTGCATGACAAGTGAAATCCATCATAAGCCGCGAGCGGCGACTCACAGGCTGAATCGCCATTTAGTCCAGCAAGATATGAGATCTAATCCAGTGAGACCATGGAGTGTCAGCGCTCTCACCTTGTCTAGAAGGGATTCGACAAAGGGTAACGAAGAAGGATCAGGTTTGGAAACAAAGCATCGGTAGCCTCGAAGGGAAGAGGAGACCAAAGAGGGAGAGGAATTTCACCCTCAGGAGAAGTGTTTTTACAATAGAAGAATGTCCTTTGCCACTCCTTGATTTTCTTGGAGAGTTAGTTTTGGGAAGATACTACCCCTACGGCGTTGGAAGGAAATGGCGCCGCATTGGAGAAAAGGACCATCTGTGGTTTCCCTTTGACTATTGCAATTGAAAAGAGCAAGCCAGAAATCTATTGAAGGCGGGAACCCAGATAATCTTCGCAGAGGACGTGGAAGTTGCTCACTTGCAACATCGAATTAGGGCCAATATCATGGAAGCGGAGACCTAACCGCTGCATCAAGGAGCGGAAGAAGAGAGAGCCTGGGGGTTTGAACCCGCGCTCAACATGCTCCGCAAAAATCACTATTTCTCCTGGTTGAGGATTGGGGATTACCTCCTCGCCAGCCGCCCGCCATTCGCATTGATCTTTTGGCGGAAGAAGGCCCCGTGCAGATAGGGATTCCAGGAAATCTTCGTCGACCCACGAGCCTTCCCAGTTGCACTTGCGGCGAGACATTTTTCTCGGATCAACGGAGATATCCACCGAAGGATTGTGAGTACGAGAAGCGAGATTGGAGGCGGCGGAAAGGAGTAGCGGATGCGTAATACAGGACTTGATGCAGAACGCTGGGGAAAACAATGAGTCAAGATAAATAACCCAGACGTGGAAGACGTTTAGATCTGAAAGTCAACCGTCAAGAAAGGATAAGTCGCGTTCTGAGTCGCCAAGAAGAGTTATAAGCCGCAGATTGGAAACAAGGAAAAGCACGGCCTAAGCATTCAAGATCAAGAAGTACTATGAAGTTCAGGCCATGCTTGGGGGCTAATGTCGGGGGAATACTTTCTGGATTAACCCGCGGCCCAGTGCGACTTAACTTACTCGCACGGATGAAGGCCCACTTGGGAACAAGCCCAATATTGAACCGCCATAAGGAGAAAGATCTAGAAGATAAATCCCGGAGGACGTGAAGACCAAGTAGTCTCCGAGTAGGCCTCTGTGGATGTATTCCTTATGGGGAAGTTTCCTTTTGTAACCTAGCGAGCCTCTGTGTATATAAAGAGGACTCGCAGGACTTAGAGCGGGTCAAGCTATCAAGCCCCAAACCCTAGCTCATACGGCGAGTACCAGATCGGATCGCCTCCATTGTAACACCTCGATTATCATATCAATACCAATCTAGGGTAGGCAGGAAGTAGGTCTTTTACCTCACATTGAGGGGGCCGAACCTGGGTAAATCTGTGTTGATCTTTGTTCCTGCGATCCCAAGCTCGGAGATGCTTGACTCGCGTAATCCCACACCTACGAAGTCATCTATGACACCTGACGTGACAAACCCACGACACCGTGGGAGCGTATCCGCGGGTCGGAGGCAACCCAACAAGCGATCGAAACTCCTGAATTCGACAAGCAGGAAGGATCGGTATAAAAAGACCAAGAAAAGGAAAGTATTTTGAATCGTCAAGCAAAGGGACTCACCTCAGGAGCCGAATGCTTGGCGGAGTAGGCCTCCAGGCCGCCCACGATCCACTCGGGAGCCGGGTGGACCGTGACACGCTTCATCCGCAGCGTGAATTGCTCTACCGACTCGAACAATGTCGGGTCATGGCGCTGCGGGTCCTTCGTCCCCTTGTACTCGCAGATCAGCGAGGGCGGTGCTGCAGAGGCGCGATCTTCCTCTTCACCCAGGTGGCGATGAGGTTCAGACCCGTCTGTCGTGGGTTTGTCACGTCAGGTGTCATAGATGACTTCGTAGGTGTGGGATTACGCGAGTCAAGCATCTCCGAGCTTGGGATCGCAGGAACAAAGATCAACACAGATTTACCCAGGTTCGGCCCCCTCAATGTGAGGTAAAAGACCTACTTCCTGCCTACCCTAGATTGGTATTGATATGGTAATCGAAGTGTTACAATGGAGGCGATCCGATCTGGTACTCGCCGTATGAGCTAGGGTTTAGGGCTTGATAGCTTGACCCCGTCTAAGTCCTGCGAGTCCTCTTTATATACACAGAGGCTCGTCAGGTTACAAGAGTTCTACACGAAGCCTGATTATCTTTCTTGTCTTCCAAGGCAAGTTTGCACCGACCTTCTGGAACTTTCCTTTATCAGGTCGCGATGCGAGATTGGCCCATCTTTCACGTGGCCCAACAATGATAGCGCAGCCTTAAGTCGCGGGTTAATCATTCCCCCGACATTAGCCCCCAAGCGTGGCCTGAACTTCATGGTATTTCTTGATCTTGAATGTTTAGGCCGCGCTTTTCCTTATTTCGCGACTTATAATTTGTGCAGGATTGGCCTTGACTCGCACCTGGAAGATCATCTGACTTCGTGAGCTTCTTTGTTAAAGTAGCCTGATAGCTTCAGAACTTGATGACGATCCATCTTCAAATTTTTGATAATAATATGATGTAGCCCCCAAGGATTGAGAGGATGTAACGTGGTAATCGTCTCAATTCTTCTCAGAGAATTCTGAAGGTCATCACCTTTAACTTGATATCATGAATAAAACAATTGTTAAAATACAAGTAATTGTAATTGGTGTTGCCGTACTATAAGCAGTACATCGACCTCTAGTTAGGCCATCTGAATCCTTAAGTGGGCACTCGCGCGACTCAGTATTTCCTAGGAACATGTGTGTTCAGGGTCGAGAGCGGCCATGATAGGCAATCAAGCTCGATTGACGCCACACCCCAGTACTTTGGCCACATAATGCGAGTAGCAATCCAACTTAAGGTAAATTTGATAATTGCCAATAAATTGGCTGTTTCAGGGTAACAAAGACCCCAAGAAACATGATGATATTGCCATGATAGGCTAAGCTATGATAAGCTTTGATTATGATGACACATAAGGTCGCGCCTTGGTGGCAACCGAGTGTTATGCATAGGGTTGGATCGCGCGTAGGTGGCGATCCATGGTGATACATGGGGTCAGTCGCGCCTAGGTGGCGACCAGAGATGATACAAAGTTTACGGCCACGGCTAGGTGGCAGCCGGTTTCTGATACAAGGGTCGATCGCGCCTGGGTGGCGATCAGATGTTGCATAGGTCGCGCCTAGGTGGTGACCAAAATTGAAGTTCTAGCCCTGAGTGGCTGTGACGATACTCAGCTATAAAGCTGGAAAGGATGATGCTTGGCTCTGATTAGCCTTTTCTTATGTATAGTACGGTCGCAGGTGTGCGACGTTCCAAGGGCGAGGTGCCTCGAGACGATCCTCGAAATCATGGCGCTCGCTGCTTTCTTCCCTTACATCCTGCAGATAGTACGACCCATTGTTTAGCTTCTTGCTGATGATGTAGGCTCCTTCCCATGGAGAGGACAGCTTATGCAATCCCTTGTGATCTTGTTTAAGTCGCAGTACTAGGTCGCCTTCTTGAAAGGTGCGGGTTTTGATGCGTCTGGCATGATAGCGTCACAAATCTTGTTGATATACCGCTGACCTTGATGCTGCCAAGTCTCTAACCTCTTCTAATGTGTCCACTGAGTCTTGCCGAGCTACCTCATTATCTGTCTCGTTGTAAGCCTCAACTCTTGGTGAATCATGTATGATGTCGCTGGGCATGACTGCTTCTGCTCCATAGACCATGAAATATGGTGTAAATCCTGTGGATCTGTTAGGGGTTGTTCTTAAGCTCCACAGTACTGCTGGCAATTCTTCCACCCAACATCCTGGAGATGCTTCGACCTTTTCAATAAGGCGCGGCTTAATTCCATGGAGAATTTCCTGGTTAGCTCGCTCAGCTTGTCCATTGCTCTGCGGGTGTGCTACTGACGTGAGGTCCAATCTTATCCCATTGTCTGCGCAAAATATCTGTGTAGCCCCTTCAGAGGTGTTGCTCCCATTGTCTGTAATGATACTATGGGGGTACCCGAAGCGGAATATGACCTTCTTCAAGAACTTGACTGCTGTTTCAGCCTCGCAATCTCCCACAGGTTCTGCTTCTATCCACTTTGTGAATTTGTCCACCATGACCAGGAGGTGAGTTTTTCCGTTTGAAGACCGTCTGAAGGGCCCTACCATGTCAAAACCCCATACGGCAAAAGGCCATGTGATGGGTATTGTGCGAAGTGCTTGAGCTGGCATATGATCTTGCCTAGCGTATCTTTGACATCCGTCACACTCTGACAATTTGCTCTGCATCTGCTAATGCTGTTAACCAGAAGAATCCATGTCGGAACGCCTTTGCCACCAAAGATCTTGACGAAGCATGATGGCCACAATCGCCTGAATGAATTTCGTGCAAGATTTTTCGTCCCTCTTCTGGTGAGACACATCTTTGGAATGCTCCTGACACGCTGCGCTTGTATAATTCGTTGTTGATGATTGTATAGGCCTTTGATCGTCGTATGATTTTGCGCGCCTCAATCTCATCGTCTGGCAGCACTCCGCGACTTAAATATGCCATGTATGGCTCTGTCCATCCTGGCTGTTCATGCAGGGCTGCGACTAAAGTTGAATCGTCCTCTGGCTCTGCAATGTCAATCTCTGCTGGAGGTTTGACTGATGGATTGTGCAGTTCATCCAGGAAAACATTGGGTGGGACTGACTGTCTGTTGGATCCAAGCCGAGACAGGGCATCTGCAGCTTCGTTTTGTCTCCGATCAATATGTTCAACTTGGTATCCAGTGAAATGTCCAGCAATTCTGTCCACCTCTCTTCTATATGCAGCCATGTTCGCATCCTTGCTGTCCCACGTTCCAGAGACCTGCTGTGCCACCAAGTCTGAATCGCCAAAACAGCGTATGCGACTGATGTTCATCTCCTTTGCTATACGTAGACCATGAAGCAGTGCCTCGTACTCCGCCACGTTATTTGTGCAGTTGAAGTGTATCTGTACACATACCGCAGCTTGTCTCCCTTGGGAGATGTTAGAACAACTCCAGCCCCCGAGCCTTGCAACTGTCTTGACCCATCAAAATGCATGGTCCAGTATTTGGTTTCTGCCATGCTAGGAGCGACTTGGATTTCTGTCCAATCGTTAATAAAATCTGCAAGGGCTTGCGACTTAATTGATGTGCGCGGCTCGTAGCTGATGTGATGTGGTCCCAACTCGATCGCCCACTTAGCGACTCTTCCAGTAGCTTCTCGATTACGGATGATATCTGCCAACGGTGCTGAACTAACCACAGTTATTGGATGTTCTTGGAAGTAGTGCTTCAGCTTGCGACTCGCCATGAACACTCCAAACACCAACTTCTGCCACTGTGGGTAACGCTGTTTGGAAGCTGTGAGGACTTCGCTCACGTAATATACTGGTCTCTGGACAGGGTATTCCTTTCCGGTTCTTGTCTCTCCACAACCATGACAGCGCTCACAGCACGGGAATTTGCCGCTATGTATAGTAGCATGGGCTCTTTATCCTTTGGAGCCGCCAGAACTGGAGCATTTGTCAATTGATTTCAAGGCTGTCAGAGCTTCGTCGGCCTCTGCGTCCCAAACGAAGGTGTCTGATTTTTTCAACAGTCTGTACAAAGGTAGTGCTTTCTCTCCCAATCTTGATATAAAGCGACTCAAAGCTGCTACGCATCCGGTAAGTCGCTGCTACATCTTTTATCTTTTCTGGTTTTTGGAGATCCATCACGGCCTTTATCTTATCAGGGTTGGCCTCAATGCCTCTTTCTGATACTATGAATCCAATAGCTTTCCTGCTGGTACTCCAAAGACGCACTTTGTGGGGTTGAGCTTCATGTTGTATTTTCTGAGATTTGTGAATGTCTCTGCCAGATCACTAATAAGATCCTGGCTAACTTGCGACTTAACCACAATATCATCCACGTAGGCGTGAACGTTGCGACCTATTTGCTCATGTAGACAATTCTGAATGCATCTTTGGTAAGTCGCACCTGCGTTCTTCAACCCAAAGGGCATGCTGACATAACAAAAAGCTCCAAAGGGTGTGATGAAGGACGTCTTTTCTTGGTCCTCCCTCTTCATCTTGATTTGATGGTAGCCTGAATAGGCGTCCAAAAAGCATAACAGCTCGCACCCAGCAGTTGAATCAATACTTGGTCGATTCGCGGCAAAGCAAATGGATCCTTTGGACAAGCTTTGTTAAGACTGGTGTAATCAACGCACATTCGCCACGTACCGTTTTTTCATAACCAAACTGGGTTTGCCACCCATTCCGGATGGTATACCTCCGTGATGAATCCTGCAGCCAGCAAGCGAGCTATTTCCCTCCTATTGCCTTTCTCCTATCATCGTGGAAACGCCGTAGTGGCTGCTTCACTGGTTTCCGCAGGGTTCACTTTGAGGCTATGTTCTGCTAATTCTCTTGGTACCCCTGGCATATCTGACGGCTTCCATGCGAAGATGTCCTTATTTTCCTGGAGAAAAGCGACGAGGGCCTTCTCCTGCTCTTCTTCCATGTGTGCTCCAATGCTGGTTTGCTTGGATGAGTCGCCAGGAACAAGATTTATCTGCTTAGTGTCCTGGGCCGCTTTGAATTTCATTGGTGGCTCGGCAGATGGCGTGGTAACTACACTCATGTCGTTTGGGTCCACCTGCGACTTATAACCTTTTAGCTCTTCCGCGGCACAGGCGGATTCTGCGAAGGCCGCATCTCCCTTTTCACATTCTATCGCTTTTTCTCTATCTCCGTACACTGTGATGACCCCTTTTGGTCCTGGTATCTTCAACTGTAGGTACACGTAGCATGGCCTGGCCATAAACTTAGCAAAGGCCGTTCTTCCAAACAAGGCGTGATATGGGCTTTGGAATTTTACCACTTCGAAGCATAGGAATTCGCTTCTAAAGTTCTCTTCTGTCCCAAAAGTTACCCCTAGGGTTATTTTCCCCGCTGGCCGTGCGGACCTTCCTGGGACAATGCCGTGAAACACTGTTGACGTGGGCTGCAGGCTGGAATCCTTGAGTCCTAGACGCTGGAACGTATCGTAGTACAAGATATTAATGCTGCTTCCTCCATCCATAAGCACTTTGGTCAGCTTGTATCCTGCAACGTACGGTGCCACAACCAGTGCCAACTTGCCAGGTTCCCGTACTTGTGGCGGGTGATCGTCGCGACTCCAGGTTACTGCGTATTCTGACCACCTTAACCAATTGGGTGTTGCTGGTATCACGGCGTTCACCTGCTGACTTCTGCGGCTCAATTTCTCTTCCCTTTTGGAGGTATCGATAACTATTGTGTGATACTGCCCCGTTTGCCTGGGGTTACTCGCGCCGTGCTGCCCAATATTTGTGTTATGAGCCGCACTAGGGTTTCCTTCATGGGAATTCCCCCGTTGTGTTGGCTCTCTTCTTTCCACTTCTTGTAATAGTGGCATTGCGCCTTGGTATGGTCCGCTGGCCGTCCATCACCTGTCGCATGAAGGTCGCATGGCCGGTTGAAAACTTCTTGCATATTGATTGGACGGGAGCCGTATCCTCGACCCCTTCCACGCTGGCCTCTGAATCCTCCACGCGCATTGGCGACGAGCCCTGAGTGACCATCTTCGTTTTTGCGTTTGTTTTGATTCGCGTTGTTGTGGCTTGTTTGCTGCTGCTGGGGCTTGTTGGAGTTTTTCTTTCCTTTGGCAGCAACCTCCTCTTCTTCTCCGTCTGACGCGTCTCTGGTTTTATCTGAGCCGGCATATTTGTTAGCCGCAGCCATCACTCGCTGAGGCTCTTGACTTTATCCTTCATGCGACCCAGCTTATGAATCAGCGGCTCAAACTTGCAGTTTTTCTCCATCACCAGGACGGCTGAGCTTGGTGGTATATTATCTGAGGAGTGTATTATTTCTGCCACCCTTTTCATCCAATGGCGACTTGACTCGCCTTCCTTCTGGACACAACGCTCTAGATCTTCTATATTGCAGAGTCGTTTGCAAGTTCCTTGGAAGTTCTTAACGAAGGCATCCTTCAGTTCCTCCCAAGTATTTATAGAGTTGGGAGGCAAATTTTGCAGCCATATGTGCGCTGCACCTTCTAGCATCATGTTGAGGTACCTTGCACATATTTCCTCTGAGGCGTTCAAAATGCTCATCCCCATCTCGTAATTGTTCAGCCAGGTGGTTGGATCCATGCTGGCGTTTTAGTTTGCCACCTTGCGTGGCCCTTTGAAATCTTCAGGAAAAGGTTCCGATCTGATCCTTTCAGTGAAACACGCCGGTCCCTTGAGTCGCGAGGACAGGGCTGTGGGCGCGCCCGCGGGGTTATCTGCGGGCCGCGTTTGCACCACTGGCATATTCGCCTGCGCTTCTGCGACTTGCTCCTGCTGCCTCTGTGCGACTCCTGATACGTTCTCTGGTGGCCTGCTTTGGACGCTTCTTTCTGCTGCAATCCTGTGATTGGCTGGTACGAGGGGCAGCTGTGCTTCGGCTTCCGCCCTATTGGCTTGTTGCAGGACTGCCGTACTTAGCATCTGAATCGCGCGCCGCGCCTCAGCATTGACCGGGTCATCGCCTGTTGGTACCATCTGAGTCAAGATATTAGCCGCAGCATACATATTATCGACAGGGTTCTGGTAATGGCCCTGTGGGGTGTGAAACCTCCTTGGTTGTTGCTGGGTCTCTTGATTTGTTGGTACCCTTCCTTCCGCAGTCGTCTGGATTCCCGTTCCCGCGGCTGGAGTGAGCGGGATTTCCACTGTTGGTTGAGTCGCGCGTAGTTGTGTTGCGGGTCAACCTGTCGTTGAGTCGCAGCCAGCGCGGCTACTCTCTGCCGCTCCTGTTGGATTCCTTGGTTTATCTGATCGAGCCTGCGGCGCTCTTCTTCCATCCTTCGAACCTCATACAGGAGCTCGGCCCTGGCGGCCTCAATTTCTGTTGCACGGAGGGCGGCGTTCGTGGCTGACACGGGGACAAGAAGTGGGTTGCTTGGGGGTGCCGATGCCTCGGTTTCTCCAGCAGTTCCTGATGCGCCTGCTCCTCCGGTCGTGTAAACCGCGACTTGCGCCGTCTCTCGATCTGGTGATAATGCGATTTCTGGTGGGTAACCCCAGCAACTTTCTTCAAAGGCAGGTATAATGGACCCAAACTCTTGCGAGTCCATGCTTTCGGATTCTTCCCCATCATCGGCGACTTCTTCTACTGAATCGCCTTCTTGGACCGAGCTAATGGACCTGCCACCGATGAAGCCAACGAAGACGTTGATGGATCCAAACGGGATGACGTGGCCGGTCTCCAAGTAATCTGCTTCCGGCCCCCAGCTTGAATCGTCGATGAGGGGTGTGCCATTGACCGTGATGATACGGCCAACAACAAGATCTTCAGCTCCCTTCATGGATCCTGCGGAACGTGACGCTCTTGACCGCAGGCCCCACGGTGGGCGCCAACTGTCGTGGGTTTGTCACGTCAGGTGTCATAGATGACTTCGTAGGTGTGGGATTACGCGAGTCAAGCATCTCCGAGCTTGGGATCGCAGGAACAAAGATCAACACAGATTTACCCAGGTTCGGCCCCCTCAATGTGAGGTAAAAGACCTACTTCCTGCCTACCCTAGATTGGTATTGATATGATAATCGAAGTGTTACAATGGAGGCGATCCGATCTGGTACTCGCCGTATGAGCTAGGGTTTAGGGCTTGATAGCTTGACCCCGTCTAAGTCCTGCGAGTCCTCTTTATATACACAGAGGCTCGTCAGGTTACAAGAGTTATACACGAAGCCTGATTATCTTTCTTGTCTTCCAAGGCAAGTTTGCACCGACCTTCTGGAACTTTCCTTTATCGGGTCGCGATGCGAGATTGGCCCATCTTTCACGTGGCCCAACAATGATAGCGCAGCCTTAAGTCGCGGGTTAATCATTCCCCCGACATTAGCCCCCAAGCGTGGCCTGAATTTCATGGTATTTCTTGATCTTGAATGTTTAGGCCGCGCTTTTCCTTATTTCGCGACTTATAATTTGTGCAGGATTGGCCTTGACTCGCACCTGAAGATCATCTGACTTCGTGAGCTTCTTTGTTAAAGTAGCCTGATAGCTTCAGAACTTGATGACGATCCATCTTCAAATTTTTGATAATAATATGATGTAGCCCCCAAGGATTGAGAGGATGTAACGTGGTAATCGTCTCAATTCTTCTCAGAGAATTCTGAAGGTCATCACCTGTAACTTGATATCATGAATAAAACAATTGTTAAGATACAAGTAATTGTAATTGGTGTTGCCGTACTATAAGCAGTACATCGACCTCTAGTTAGGCCATCTGAATCCTTAAGTGGGCACTCGCGCGACTCAGTATTTCCTAGGAACATGTGTGTTCAGGGTCGAGAGCGGCCATGATAGGCAATCAAGCTCGATTGACGCCACACCCCAGTACTTTAGCCACATAATGCGAGTAGCAATCCAACTTAAGGTAAATTTGATAATTGGCAATCAAGCCTGATTATCTTTCTTGTCTTCCAAGGCAAGTTTGCACCGACCTTCTGGAACTTTCCTTTATGGGTCGCGATGCGAGATTGGCCCATCTTTCACGTGGCCCAACAATGATAGCGCAGCCTTAAGTCGCGGGTTAATCATTCCCCCGACACCGTCAGCCCTCCATTCTTCAGCTCCTGAAGCCGCGCCATCAGCCGGCGCACCATGGGCAAGTCGGCGTCGCGCGGCAGCTCCTGAAGATTGCGAGGCCGGCTCGGCGATGGCGAGAAGCAGGGAATCCGGATCTCGCCGTCAGGTGCCGGCTCCCGCATTAGAAGCCCACTTCCTCCAATACACTTTGGAGGGGAGGCCGAGGTCCAGGTAGTCGACGTCGCCGCGGACCTGGAAGTTGAGGCCGCCGCAGGGCGCCATGTCGCCGCCCTTCCCCATCTTGCCATGAAAGATCCACAGCCACAGCGGGAAGAACGGGGCGCACCCGAAGTAGCCCTCGCACAGGGTGATGAAGCAGGCGAGATGGAGGATCGAGTTGGGCGTCAGGTCATGTACCTGAAGCCCGTAGAAGTCCAGGAATCGCCGAAAGAACTCCGACGTGGGGGCCCAGCCCACGCTCGAGGAACGCGAGGAAGGCGACGAACTCGCCCGGCGATGGCCGCGGGCGAGGATCCGCGGAGGCGCCACCGACGCTCCGACGTCGGCGGCAACAAGCCCTCGTTGGCGGCTTGCTCCAGCGCTTGCGCTGTCACCGACGACCTCTCCCACTTGTTCTTGGGCGCCACCATCTTGGCCGGAAGAGAGGCGGAGGAGCAAGAATGTCCAATGGCTGCGGCGCGATGCGGCGAAGGACTCAGGCGCGGACTGCTTGAGGAGAAACGGCGAGCGCAAGGAAGAGGTGAAGAATGAACTCACCAGCCGCGCTCCCCTGCCGTTTTAATAGGCATAGTGAGTGGAGCCGTTACCGCAGTAAATGGCGCCGCCCACGTCGCCCACTATCGCCACGTCGCACGACGCCTCGATTCCCGCGCGACGCCTCGGTTCCACGGAGCGTGCCGAAAAATGCGGCTCAGATTTGGCCACGTCGCTCTGTCACGACGTTTTGGACCGATGGATCGGGCGCGTGCGGGTCAAGGAGCGTCATCATTGCCACTGCTCCATCCCGAGGTGGAGGCAGTCGATGCGCCGTCAAGTCCCATCAATCGACTCGGCGCCAGACAGACAAACACTACAGGACAAACAGTCAAAGATGCCGTGACGTCAGACGGAGAAGGCAAGGAGACAACCCGCACCGAGGCGAGTCGGGATGGCAAACGTCCCGACGGGCACAAGCCGGCATCAAACAAAAACTTGAGTTAGACCGGATGTTAAAAGCCAAAATCCACCACTCCGAGCCGTTGTTTTCTTTCTCTGTTTCAGGAGTTCGTTCAACGACACGACCCGGCAGTTCGCAAGACGAAGACCAAGCCGGAGACGAGTCCCTGACGGACTCGGGGGCTAATGATGGGGGGATGCCCAACCGGGTAGGCCCAGGACACCGAGTCGGCCTTCAAGGCCGGGTGGCCCAAAGCCCACCCGGTGTACATCTTCCAGGATACCGGGTCCCCGAGGATCCCGGTATGACGGCTCGGGGAGGCGGCAGCAGATATCTTCGAATCAGTCTGCGATTGTGTATCCCGAAGAGTGCGCTCCACGAAGCCGCACTTGTAGGCAGGATAGCTAGCGCCGCTAGCGGAACCCGTCATTCTCTGTAAACCCTAGCCGGCTCCCTATATAAAGCCGGCAAGGAGCAACCCTAGAGGCAGACTCATCTCATTCCATAGCCTCCGGAGCACCCGCAAGCTCTGGTGCGCACACCATTGTACACCCCATTCAGATCCAAATACATATAAGCAGGAGTAGGTCTTTAACTCATACAGAGGGGCCGAACCTGGGTAAACTCTGCGTGTGCAACCTCTCTGTGAATCCTACGTCGCCTGACTCACACCCGAGTTAAGCCACCCCGTATGGCATCTGCCGTGATTACCCCACGACACAGCAACAGCGAGGCGAACCCGAATGTAGCGTTGATCGAAATCCAGCCCAACGCCACCAGATTCAGTTTCTTCCACACATCTCTGCAACCAACACACGAGAGCTCATATAAGAATAGATGCAGAGAATTGAGAAACATCATAGAAACTGTACATGCATTCATGAGAGATATCCGTCCCTAAGTAGTTATAGCCGAATTGATGTTCGCATACAGGTTTTACTACTGGAGGCATCGGTGAGAAGAGTAGTTAAAATCCTGTGCTCTTGCGTGAAGAGATACGACTATATTCAGATAGGCAGAAGCAGAACGCAATCACGCAAGCAGTTAGCAGTAGGTGTACATTTCCCTAACTGACACAAATAGAGTTAGTGCAGCGTGTTATGCGCCAAATCCCAAATGTAGTATCGATCGAGACGGCAGTATCATCAGATAGATCAGCATACAGCTGCCAATTCGCAAGCATGTCTAGGGCTGTCAGGGAAGCTGGCCTGAACATTTCAGTTTTGATCAAACGATTGTCATCAGGTGGCTGATGCTTATGAACAAGTTACTCCGCACTGTGACTATAATCTAATTAATCTCCACTGAACGTCGCTGTTTTCCTCACAAATCATTTGTTTGTTAGTAAACAACTAATGTGTGCATGCCGCTCGATCGTCACTCTAGATGTATGAATGGCCTCTCGTAGTGAAGAATCAAGGGCTAGAGAAAAAAATCAATGTTCATGCATGCAGATAATCAAAATAAATTGTCAATTGTTATATGCATACAGAGGGAGATCTCGTAGATAACAGTAGATGTTTAATCTAAAAAAAAAAGTACTAGATGTTTGTGTCGTCTCTGTTACGAGAAAAGATCATATTCAGATAGGAACAAAACGAGATACACGAACGAGCAGGAGGGCGACAGCAGCATATTCACACAAAACACACAGGGCCAGCCAACATCTTGTCAAGTACTTCCAGTTTCGTCAAAAGTGAGACTGAACGTCGTCGTTGTCTATTCAAGTTCACAACGAACGACTGAATATATTGTTGGAAATTGGAAGATCGACCTTGCGGCCTTGCGACAAACTAAAACCAGAGAAAAAACTGTTTAATTACGCATGCAGATAGTACGATCTAGCCAGATGCGGCGACCATGCGCGGCGCGCAAATTGGAATCATCATAGATACATGATTCATTAACAAATTTTCTAGATCTGACGAGCACAAATGAACACTAGCAACGTAGTGTGCTCGATCAATCGATCCATCCATCAGAAGGAGATTTAAGCTGTTATTATTGATTGTATGTGTATATGCGTGGTGGTCATGAAATGTGCACCAGCCAAGCCATCACGTAGACATGGGTGATCGATGTAGAGGTAAGTACCTCTCGAAGATGAGGGCGAGGGGAGCGACGACGGCGGCGGCCACCAAGTTCCGGTAGACGAGGATGACCAGCGGGTGCATGCCGGCGTTGAGCGCCACCTTCGATATCAGCATCGTCAACACCGTGAACACCTGCACCAGCACCATCCCCGCCGGCAGCGCCACCCGCTCCACCTTCCTCCTCCTCCTCGCCGCTGCCATCACGGCAACCGCGTCCACCGCCGCCACCGCCATGACACTACTCAGGGAGCTTAACTTCTTGGTACACTACTCACACGACCAACGCAACGCCGGACCGGAGAGAGTGAGGGTAGCAATATGCTATATAGCCAGAGAGAAACGAACAGTGCAATACCGTGGGCTGGCTGGCTACCGGCTTTGCGTTGCGTTGCGTGTGGTTAGTTCTTGCTAAATGCCTAAATCTACCTAGCTTCCGTGCAGATATACTTCGTGAAAATTCGATCCATGCATGTAATTGCTGCACAAAAAGATCGACCCAGATATAGGCAAAAGACGAAAGATTTCCAGGGCAGCCAATAAGATACTGGTTCAAACATGCGACATGTAACAGATCAGGGAAATATCTTGAGGAATTAAATTTTATTTTCCCAAGTGTATCCTGGAATTAAGTACAGTGGTTAAAACTGATGATGTCTCCATCTTGGAGGTGTCAACCTTAGTTTCCGCGTCACACACCCCTTGCCCCTTACACACGCCTTGCCCCTTTGTACAATCAGTGTGGAGTGAGTTTGAGTCAATTCTGGAACATAATTGTTCCAAAATATAAGTTGTATTTCGTTTCCTTTGACCGATGTTTTAACCGAAATTATGCATTTAATGTGTGACATGTGATATAATTCGTAATTATAACTAAATTAATTTTGAAAATGAATATAATGATTTCAGTTTTATGTCACATAGATTACATATCAATAGACTAATGATTGGTCAAAGCATTGGTTAAAGAAAACGAAAAACGCATTATATTTTGAAATGGAGGTAGTATTGAGCGTTTCTAGTTTGCAGAATGAAAGACACGAATTTATTTCGCGACAAATAAGAAAGATAGTGTCTCCCGTTGCGAAACACAAACGTGCCTTTGACGTGGGTGGCGGTGGGTAGCGTAGACCACAGTCTTGGTTTAGTCAAAATATTTTTTTAAATATTTATCCATATATACAGGAAACATCAACAACTACAAATAGATTTAATACTAACCTAGTCTGTGGTCAAGATTTTTTAAATATTTATCCATATATACTAATCTATTCATCAAGATTCTTTCATATTTTAGATTTTGATATTTTATACTTGGTCAAATGTTTAAAATTTTGACATTCTAAAACTCAAAACAGAGGGGGTATAGTTAACGACACCCTCTTTCCACATCCTCCCTCTCTCTCTATACACCACCAACTTACCCATCCAGTCATTCTAGACACCGATCTCCACTCTTGTCAGGATTGTCTAGAAATACAATGTTGAACAATCAATTTGACGTTTTCCAGAAACAGTTGGATAACATTATGGCACCATGTCTTCACTTTTGCCCCGGTGCTTTCTGGAGCCAGTATTATTCTTCCCTATGGCCCATCTCTCACCATCTGCACGACATCACGAGTTCATTGACATCCAAAATGGCATCCTTGTTAGTACCTGAAAGACCAATTGAAGAGATAAAACACATGGGTATTTACATGTCAAAATACATAAAACAGTTACGAGAAATGTTCGCATTATATTTTTTTCATTTAGGTTGAAATCAAACAAAAATAGTACTCCCTCCGATCCATATTGATTGTCGTCGAATCAGATATATGGACTATCAGATTGGTGTAAGTTTGTTTGAAATGGTAAAAATTGGCTTGATCTACAAAAGGCCATCAACCTCGTATGTAATGGATCTTCTTCATGTAGTTGACTTGACATACTTGAAGATGTGTACACGTACCTTATTTGTTTTAGCGTAACTAAGTAGAGATTATTGCATTCGTGTATGGACTAGTTGATAAATGTGGTTGGGAGAGAATCAGAAGCATGACATGATGATGTGTCACATGAGCTGATTATGGGCTCAATCCATCACAATAAAGCAGATTTACTTATCCTCGATGTTGACATCTGCCTTGTAATGGTTGCTTAGGTATACATTGTTGCAACCAAAGTTGATGTTTCCCTCGGATTTTTCAAGAAGCTTAGCTGGATCTAGCACATTTATAGGTGCCCCTCCACTCTACTATCCTAGTCTTACTGTCGGGGGGCTACCCCCGGGTAGGGTCAACGTACGGTGTAAAGGATGTCCAAGAGGGGACCGAGACACGGAACAACCGACGTAGCAGGTCTAAAAGGGCCCGACATATCCTAGCCGACATACGCCATCCGACATAACGTGACCGACATAGCAATGTCGGTATTGGCAGGTTTTCTCTTATGTGCAGGGGAGGAACTTCCACCGGGACAAGGTATCCGGCACATCCATGTCGGGTTGGCTCCAGGAAGGGATCTGGCATATCCATGCCGGGTTAGTGTCAAGGAGCATCCGGCATATCCATGCCGGGTTAAAGGAGCAGAGGGGTGCTATGCCGGTTCTGGAGTCAATGCTACTGTTACATCCCGTCTGGCACGGAAGCGCCTGACACGGGAGCGGCTGACTCGGAGCGTGGCAGGTGAAAAGGTGCGGCTGCGATGTGACTCGTCATACCGCTGACCCCGGAATGTCGGGAGCAGATAACGATGCAAGGCATGGGCAAGCCACGTCTTGTCTCTGACAGAGGGAGCAATGATGACCACACCGTTGAGGACGGCGTGCATGGCTACAGTGCCACTGTGGGGCCCTTTACCGTTACCGGCTTTACCTATAAATAGGGCATCATCCCTCCTGCGCGAGGGACGATGCCCTGATACTCATTTTCCCCCCTTTACTTCATCTTCTTCCTTGAGTTCCTCTCCATAGCTAAGGCATACAGCTCGAGGAGCACCATTGTACTTGTGATACCTCGGTATAGAGAGAGAGGCAGGCAGGAGTAGGGCTTTACCTCCTCACGAGGGCCCTGAACCTGGGTAGATCTTCTTGTGCTTGTGTGTTCTTTGTGTGCGCTGCTCAGCGCGCTAACCCTCCCCGGATCCACCAGCATCCATCGGCCCCACACTTTAGCCATCCTATGGCATCTGCCGTGATACCACCACGACAGTTGGCGCCCACCGTGGTGCTGACACAGGCGGCTGGGGTGATCATCCGGACGGGCTCCATCATCGACTCCGGCGAGCGCGTCGTCAGCGGGCTCGTCTGCAAGCTCGGCTCGCTGAACTTCATCAGCGACAATGCGGGATGCTTCGGCAGCAAGCCGTTCCCGACGAACGGCTGCCTCATGAGCTTCGGCACCTTCGTGACCTACGTCGCCACCGACGTTGTATGCAAGTACCCCGAGCAGGTGCTTGTGGCCGAGGATCCTCCTGCTATCTGCGCGGCTCGCGGCCGGCATATCGATCGCCCCGGAAGCTGCGCCGAGGTCATGATGGCCGGGCCTGCGGCTGGTGCTGGCAAAGGCAATGTCGGAGAGCCTGCCACCAAGTCCGCCCGCACAGCGAAACCTCCGCTGGAAGGGGAGGAGCACCTCCGGGCCGGTCACTAGTACAGAACGACACTATGGCAACGGGCGCAAACCTTCTATGGCAACGAGAAAGCGTCCGTTGCCCCGCTTCCGATACTGATGTGAAGCGAGTCATCAGCAACGGTTATTTTGCCCGTTTCCATTGTTGATCGTATATATTAAAAAAAAGGCAGGCCACCGGCCAGCACCGGTAGCAGAAGCAATCAATGATGCACAGTACCTGTTTGTAATGAAGACAAAATTGTCCTCTTGTACCGAAATACATATTAATTTATATCCTCTTACAAAGTCATACGGTAAGGCAGGAGAGACATTCAAAATTTACAAACTGCATCGGCTGATTTACTCGTACAGAAAATCCCCCAAAAAAACTACCATGTAATTTGTAAACTACTACTACTCCGCTTCCCTTCTTCTAAATGGAATGGTGGGCATCACAGGGCTTGAGTCTCTGCTCTCGAAACACATATGCTAATCTCCACGAAGAATGGCAACGGTGATTACAGCCGTAGACTAGCAACAAAATGTGAGTCTAAAAATGAAAATTGTTACTCTACCATCGTTAATCAATTCAAAACCAAAAAAAATTTATAAGAGATTGCCTCACGGTCATACCTACATGGAAACAAGCGAACTTATGAAAAGAATGCAACTGAACCAAAGTACAAGCCACATAATCAATCAGAGGCAGAGTATGCATGAACACAAGTTCTTGTAGCTGACATGTTCTTGCTTGCTCATGCAAATACGAAACAAAACAGCAATTAAGAGAGAGAGAGAGCAGCAGCCGCAGATGCTAGGGGTAGAGAAGCACGCACCGCAGCGTGGTGAGGATGAAGGTCCTTGTCCAGCTCGACTGGCAACGCCGCCCGGGTGCAGATGGAAGCATGGGGAGCAAACAGAGGCGAGCGAGACTAGATGGACATGAGCAAGTGGCCAGCGGCAACGCACAGGGACCTGGCACCTGCGTCGGCAGCAACGCGCAGGTTCCAGCACCGGCGCGGAGGCGTGTGGCCAGCGGCAGTTCACGGATTCCGGCCGGCACAGTTGCAGCCTGGTCTCCCGCACCGTCCTCGAGGGTCGCGACAGTTCACAGATTCTGGCCGGCACAGCTGCAGCCTGGTCTCCCGCACCGTCCTCGAGGGCCGCGACACGGCGGGATCGATCTGGGTATAGAGTAGACCACGATTGGATCGAGAGACCAAAAAATCGACCAGAAAGAAAAGAAAAACCCAGCGCCACCGCCGGTCCAGCAACAACCGCGCCGCCTATCCCGGAGCCGATCTCGTGTCGCCTCGTCGCCGGAGATCCATCGACGGCCTGCAAGGAAAAAACAAAAGATCTAGTCAATCATTTGGAGCTATATCTCCATGCTATAGACAAGGATGAGAGCACGCATGTTCTCAGCGCCTCCTCTTAGATCCGTTCGCCCAGCTCGCCGATCTTGGTGGGAAGCGCCGCCTCGTCGCTGGAGGCGGGCGGATGGACTTGGTATGTGAGAGGGAGGATGCGGAGGGGATAAGGCACGGGAGGCTTGTGGATAAGAACAAGGGAAGGGAGAGGGAGGCGGCGCTGGAGAGGGAGCTAAGCTAGGGCAAGGGCGTGGCTGGTGGGTGTGTTTATATACTCACGGGCCCAATGGACTGGACCCACTTAATATTGCAAACGGTTCTATTTAAATGTCCGTTGCTATAGTGGCTCACATTGGAAACGGACATTAAAAACAACCGTTGCCAATGTTTATTGGCAACAGTCATTTATTTTGCCCGTTTCTGATGTGTCGCGATTCGTGGGTGCGGACTCTTATTTTCCACGCACAGTGTCGTTTTACCGTCGCTTTTTTGCTGCCGTTTCCATAGAGGGGTATCCGATGTGTCGTTCTGTACTAGTGGGTACATCCAATGTGTCGATCAGGCCAGCTCCTCTGGAGGATATCATCGAGAAGCTGGCTGTGCCGGTAACCACCGGGGCAGATGCTGCCCAGACAGCTGCCGAGTTAGAGGTGCAGTGTCAGAAGCTGCATCAGGAGGCCATTGAGGTGGCCGAGATACGAGAGATTTCGGCATATCCCTTCGTGAGTATAATGCAGCTCATCACCCTAGCCGTATAAAGGATGTGCGTAGGAGAGGCAAAGGCCTCAATGCTGATATTGCTAGAGATGGTAGATCTAGTTCTAGTAAGACTCCTAGCCATATGATGGTTGAAAAACCGAAGTATAGCTCCCCTGCTAAGACTCTTAGAGCCGCCGAGGCAGCAAGAGCCGGTTATCTGGCTTATCCGGAGAAGCCCGGCGTAAGCAGCAAGACCGAGTTAATGAGTTAATCGGTGTTGCCACCCGACAGAACGAGGCCTTTCGCAAGGCTAACCCGGTGCTGGTGGGTCCCAGATTGTTCACTCGGCTAGGCAGCTAGTGAAAAGTCTAGGGGCAAGCTTCATCTCCGCATGATGGTGGAGGTCGTGACCGGAGTGTAAACTCCGGTAAGAACAAGCAGATATTGACATATGATGCGGCATATGCCGGAAAGCAATTAGCTGGGCTGGCCGATGCTGGCCGAGGTAAAAGTAACCTCGCTCCGGGCAATCCGAATGTCGGGCCTGTTATCTCGGCAAGCCGAGGTCAGCCACCTCGGTATCCGGTGCAGAATCAGGTTCAGCGGAACCAAGAGATGGAGTATCAGCAGCCGCAGGGGCCATGTGGCCAACCGGTATGATGATGGTAACTCGGCTATGGAGAGAGCCGGTATCAGAAATATGGAGGTCCACTGGGATGTCGGTTGGGACCTCGCCAGCTGGCACCAAGTGATGCTCGCTACAAGTTGGACATAATTTATCTGTCCGAGATGCTGGAAGAGCAAGGCCCACCTGGCCCTGCATGCTTTGGACCTCGATCATGAGGGAACCACCAGTGCCGAATTTTCAACTGAGCCGAGGTACAAAGACATATGACGGCAGCACCAAACCAGAGGACTGGCTGATAGACTATGTGTCGGCAGTGCACATTGCGGGAGGTAACCGCGATGAGCGGTGAGGTATATCCCGCAGATGTTGGAGAGGCCAGCCCGAATCTGGTTGAACAACTTGAGAGAGGGCAGTGTCGACTGCTGGCTGGACTTCGAGGAAGCTTTCGTTAGCAACTTCTCCAGCACTTACAAGAGGCCAAATAGACCTCAGCAGCTTGCGATGTGCAGGCAGAGGGATGACGAAACTGACCGAGACTACTTAACTCGGTGGAGTAATATCCACAATTCCTGTGAGGGAGTTGTGGAAGCGCAGGCCATTTCATGGTTTGCTCAAGGATGCCGACATGGCTCCATGCTCTGGCAGAAGCTGCAAAGGGAAATGCCGGTCACTTTGGCCGAGACAATCCGGATCGCGGATAGTTATGCACTCGGTGATCTGATGCAGCCCTTGCTAAACTCGGTTGAGCCGAGTAGAAGATACCCGGTGAACAATAGACCTGGGCCAATTTGGCAGAATGATCGCCAGGACTTCGGCAACAAGAGGAGAGAACCGGATTACCGGTATGGTTCGAACCAGGCTGTTGCGGTTGACCAGGACCAGCCAGATGCCAGCAATAGCCAGCGTCCGAAGTACAATGGTCCAGCATGGGGCCAGAACCAAGAAGGGAAGAAACCATGGAGTGACCCGAGGAAGCCCTTGACATATGAGGGAATGTTGGATGGACCCTGCTGCTATCACACGCAAGATGTTCGTAGGCCAGCAAATCACACAACTCGGCAGTGCAGCTGGTATCAGCGCACATTGAGAGAAGGAGGAGGATCCGAGGAAATCAAGCTGGGGCACCTCAGAGAATTCCACCGAGGCAAAACTTACCGCTCACTGGGGCAAATGCTATCCCGGTGAACCCACCTGCTCAGAGGCAAGCAACTCTGAAACCTGTAAATCAGGTGAATGTCGGAGGGAACAACAACAATGCTGGTCCCAGCCGTCAGGGTGATTATCCCCAGGGAGATTACAGAGAGGCTCATCAGACATATGTGGTCTTTGTGACCGAGCCAACTGACAAGAAGAGTTGCATCGGCGTGCACTGGAGGTGAATGCAGTTATGCCGGCAGTGCCGAAGTATATGCACTGGTCCGAGCAGGAGATCAGCTGGAGCAGGAAGGATCATCCCCGAGTCATGCCAACTCCGGGAGGTTATGCTCTGGTGGTGGATCCGACATTCGTTGGCCCACCATCAATGTTCGTTTTACCCGAGTTCTCATTGATAATGGGAGTGCTATCAATATCATGTACCGAGACACCATGGTGAAGATGGGTATCTCGATGAACATGCTGCAACCGAGTAGCACAACATTCCATGGCATAGTGCCGGGTGTCTCATGTGCACCCATGGGCAAAATCTGGGTTGATGTGCTGTTTGGCACCAAGGACAATTGCAGAACTGAAAGCATCCAGTTCGAGGTAGTGGACCTCGAGAGTCCATACCATGCATTGCTTGGTAGGCCCGCATTGTCCAAGTTCATGATATCTACCCACGTGGGTTACCTCAAGATGAAAATGCCGGTCCTAATGGCATCATCACCATCTCGGGTGATTACAAGCGTGCGCTGGAGTGTGCCTCGGCTGGATCTTGCTTGGCCGAGTCTTTGATCATTGCTGCTGAGAAGAAAAAGATACACGAGGTGGTGGCGCTGGCTCAATCCGCGCAACTCGGTATGCCGGGTATGGCTAACCCGGAGCAGAATGCAACTTCGAGGTACCGAAGGAGACAAAGAAGATCAATGTTGACCCGGCGTTTCCGGAGCACAACGTCATCATCGTTCCGGGTTAACCGAGAAATAGGAAGGCGAGCTCAGTCACTTCCTCCGTGAGAATCGGAATATCTTTGCATGGTCGAATCATGACCTGCCAGGTGTTCCGAGGGAGTTGGCTGAGCACTCTTTATTCGTCAGACCGGATATGAAGCCGGTGAAGCAACCGACACGACGTATCTCGGATGAGAGAAGAAAAGTAGTGGGTGATGAGCTGGCCAAGTTGCTTGCGGCTGGTTTCATCATGGAAGTACTGCACCCGGACTGGTTGTCTAACCCGGTCCTGGTAGAGAAGAAAAAGGATGAACCTCTGGTGGCCAAGGTGTGGCGCATGTGTATCGATTTCACGAACCTAAACAAGGCATGTCCTAAGGATCCATTCCCGCTACCTCGGATTGATCAAGTGATCGATTCCACAGCCGGTGTGAGCTGTTATCCTTTGTAGATGCTTATTCTGGTTTTCACCAGATACCTTTGAACCCTGATCAATTGAAAACTGCTTTTATTACCCCGTATGGGGCTTATTGCTATCGTGTCATGACCTTTGGCTTAGAAATGCTGGTGCTACATACCAGAGGTGTATGCAGAAATGTTTGCATGATCAAATAGGCAAAAATGTGCAGGTGTATGTCGACGATGTCGTCATAAAAACTAAAGAAAATCCACTCTGATTGATGATCTCAGAGAGACATTCATAAACTTGAGAAAATACCGGATGAAGCTTAACCCGGATAAATGTACATTCGGTGTGCCGGCAGGCAAGTTACTCGGTTTCCTTGTGTCAAGCCGAGGTATCGAGGTGAACCCGACAAAAATCCGTGCTATTGAAAGCATGAGGTTACCGACATGTCTCAAGGACGTGCAGAAATTCACTGGATGTTTGGCATCCTTAAGTCGGTTTGTTAGCAGGTTGGGAGAAAAGGCATTGCCTTTGTATCAGCTCATGAAGAAAACCACCACTTTGTGGACCCCGCAAGCGATGCGGCGTTCACCGAGTTAAAAAAGATGCTGGCAACTGCGCCGATACTGGCCTCACCATTACCCAAAGAGCCGATGTTGCTCTACATTGCAGCCACAAACCGGTTGTGAGTGTTGTAGTGGTGGTGGAGCGAGAAGAAGAGGGCAAAACCGTGTAGAGGCCGGTATATTATTGAGCGAGGTGATCTCGTTATCCAAGCAGAACTATCCTCACTACCAGAAGATGACATATGGTGTCTATCTGGCTGCTAAGAAGTTGAAACATTACTTCCAAGAGCATTCAATCACTGGTATGTGAGGCTCCTATCTCGGAGATCATTGGGTGCAAAGATGCAACTGGCCGAGTAGCCAAGTGGGCCATCGAGGTGTCCCCTTACACTCCGCATTATGAAAGAAGAGATGCCATCAAATCTCAGGCATTGCCGGATTTTTGGTGGATTGGGCCGAGATGCAATATGAGCCACCACTGCCTGACTCAAATTATTGGAGGATGCATTTGATGGCTCCAAACCAAGATTGGTTTGGGTGCCGGAGTAGTTCTTACCTCGCCGAAGCGAGCCAACTGAGATATGTACTGCAGATTCATTTTGCAGCATCTAACAATGTGGCCGAGTATGAGGCACTGGTCCATGGGCTCAATGTGGCCAAGGAAATTGGTATCCGCCGGATAGAATGTTTCGGAGACTCGGATCTGGTAGTGCAGCAAGTCTCGGGAAATTGGGACGCTTTGGACGCCAATATGGCGCTATTTCGGTTTCATGTCCAGAAGATCTCGGGATTCTTTGAAGGGTGCGAATTCAAGCATATACCGCGGGCGGAAAATGAAGCTGCCGACGTACTGTCCAAACTGGGCTCATCTCGGGATCCAATTCCACCCGGCATATCTTTGGAGCATCTGAGAAAGCCATAGATCAAACCCTCTCCGGAGTCCGAGTCAATTTTTATCCCGGCGAAACCGGAATCTGGAGCGTGCCCATGGATGTGGATGTCGGGTGCATTTGGGAAGACCCGGGGACTGCATGGCAGAACTCGGGGACTGATTACTCAATATCGGAGGAGGCAATGTCGGTTGAGCCAATGGAGATAGATGTCCCAGTTTTTCCTGTGCGTCCTGTGCCGGAATGGGCGCAACCTATAATGGCATATATGATGGATGGGAGTTTGCCAAGTAATGAAGTTGAGGCCAGGCAAGTGCAAAGAAGATCCAAGGCATACACCATCATCAACAAAGAGTTATACAAGAGAAGTGTAACCGAGGTACTGCAGCGCTGTGTCGAGCCACAGGAAGGGCAAGAGATGCTCCTAGAGATTCATCAAGGAGAGTGTGGACATCATGCTTCGTCAAGAGCTTTGGTTGCTAAAGTGTTCCGGCATGGGTTTTACTGGCCCAGTGCTCTGCAGCAGGCAGAAGATATTGTTAGAAGTGTGAGGGATGTCAGAGATTTACTAAGAAGATCCATTTGCCAGCTTCGGCACTCAAGACAATTCCCATCACTTGGCCCTTTGCTGTGTGGTGTCTGGACATGGTGGGGAGTTCAAACCAGCCCGAGGTAACATGACTCATATGCTGGTGATGGTGGACAAATTCACCAAGTGGATCGAGGTGAAGCCAATCAGGAAGTGTGATGGTCACACAGCTGTGTCCTTTTTGAAGGACATCATTTTGAGATATGGTTACCCCCATAGCATTATCTCGGATAATGGCACAAACTTTGTTGTGGGAGAATTTGCTCGGTTCTGTGCCGAAAGAGAATTCGGTTGGACATAGCCTCGGTGGCACATCCGAGGCAAATGGGCAAGTAGAAAGAGCGAATGCATTGGTGTTAGCCGGCATTAAAGCTCGGTTGATTGAACCATTGTTGCGAACTCCGGTTGATGGATAGAAGAGATACCAGCAGTATTGTGGGGTCTCAGGACCACACCGAATCAATCAACGGGTTATACGCCGTTTTTTCTGGTCTATGGAGCAGAAGCTGTTCTGCCGACTGACATGCAGTTTGACTCGCCGAGAGTTGCGCTCTATACAGAAACCGAGGCAAAAGAAGCTCGGGAAGATGATGTTGATTTGCTAGAGGAAGCACGAGAACTGACCTTATCTCGGTCAGCTATATATCAGCAAAACCTCCGACGCTATCATAGCCGGAAGATCAGCCCTCGGGTATTCCGAGAAGGAGATTTGGTACTGAGGCTAGTGCAGCGCAGTGCAGGCCGACACAAGTTGTCACCTCCATGGGAGGGGCCATTCATTGTGAGCATGGCTCTGCACAATGATGCATATTATCTTATAGATGCGCAGGAACCGAGGAAAAATGTAATGGACAAATCCGGAGAGGAAACCAAGCGACCATGGAATGTAGCTCTACTCCGTCCCTTTTACTCCTAAGGGAGCAATGCATGTACCTCGGTTTCCTTTGAATGAAATGCCAGCACTCCGAGATGAAACTCGGGGACTGCCTTGTCTATATGCATGTGTTTACTCTCTATTTTTTCTATACTATTTATATGCCGGATGGTTTTGAACCTCGT
Organism: Poa pratensis; assembly: GCA_947311845.1. NCBI lineage: Eukaryota > Viridiplantae > Streptophyta > Magnoliopsida > Poales > Poaceae > Poa > Poa pratensis. Next base: position 49,304,507 of record CAMZMU010000085.1, on the reverse strand, counting down.
CTCAAAGCTCAAGTAATCTATGCTATGTTGTTGTGATCTTGTGACTCGACTGACGAACGCCAAAATGGTAGTCAAGAGCAGAGATTATGGAATGTGGTAAACATGAAAACGAACTCGGGGATTCGGCATATGTTGTTTACTAACCCTGTTTTTCGTTATTTATCCTTGTGTCGGATGACTCTAAACCTTACCTCAAAGTTTTACAAGTACTGTATGCTATAATTTCGATCTTGTGACTCGACTGTCGAACGCCAAAATGGTAGACAAGAGCAGAGATTGCTAAGTATAGTAAACGAGAAAGTAAACTCGGGGACTCGGTGCAAAGTGATCCGCCATTAAGCCAAGTCTTGTTGAACTAGCAAAATACAGTAGCAATGCAAATACTTAAAGGTATATATACATATGCACCCGGCATTCCGGGGATCTAACGGTTCAAATGATAGCAAGTTCAGGCAGCAGTGTCGGAGGAACTCGGAGCAGTGGCAGCTGTGGAAGTCAGTGGAGCAGTCTCGGGTGCAGGATCGACAGTGATATCGGTCCCCGGAGTTGTGTCGGCAGTCTCGGCTATTGTGTCGGTGACAGTGTCGAGAGCCTCAGCCTCGATCTCTTCGTCCACTGCCTCTTCCTCGCTGTCATCATCGTCGTCGTCATCAGCATAATCTTTGGCGTTAGAGTCCCCAGGAATGATATACCGAGTTTGAGCGTAGCTGGCCATGAAAGCAGCTTCCTCCTTGCGGCGCGCGATCAGTATCGGATCTTCAGTCCATTGCGAGTGGGCGCGTAGAGACTTCAGTGCATTCAGGTCAATAAGCTCATACCAGGACAGCACAAAAGTTAGAGCTTGGTTCGCGCCGGCGCGAGCTGAGGAAGATTTCCACTCTCGGAGCCTGGTCTCGGCTGTCGCCAAGCACTTGGTCAATTCGTCAATTGTCGCCGGAGTTGCAGCTTGAGGCCACAAAGTCTGGTAAACCCGGATGCTGGCTTCAAGAAGCTCAGTGCCAATGCTCTTCAGTGGAGAAATCCGGGCCTTCAGCGCTGTCAGATGGTCTTCAATTTCCCACTCCTCCGAGACTGGGCCAGCCTCGGATCTTCTTGCTCGCGCTTTGTTGGTGATGTTCAATGCAGCGACTTGGGTGTGGGTGAAATGTTCTGAAGTAAGAAAGGCTGTCATCAAGTTAAGTCGCATACCGGCATAGGGAAATGTCGGCACGGGTAGAAAAGAAGGGACAGAGAAAGCTTACTGTCCATCTCCTGGTTGATCCAGACGAGTGTGGTCAGCCAGCCGTTGCATTTTTCTTTAAGGGCATCCAGGGCTTCTAGAGCCGAGGTAACGCGGACCTCGGTCTCGCCAAGGACCTCCTTATGCTTCGCAGCAGCATCCTCCCGAAGTTTCTTCTCCGCGGCGACAGCTGCCTTCATCTCGGATTTGAGCTTCTAGGCATCTTCTTCCCGCTGCTTCTGCACCCGGTCAAGCTCCCTCTGGAGCCGCGACACCTCATCCTGCTCCTTCTTAAGCGCGGCTTGGTGCGCATCATCGTGTTTCTTCTGCTCCGCTTGCAGACGCTTGTGGGAATCCCGAGTTTCTTGTGGTCCAGGAGCAGGGTCTGGAATACCTTGGTCCGAGCATTGATGCTTTCCTGAAAAAAGGGGGAAGTGTTAGTATTGTTATCAAGACTCAAGCCGAGTAAACTCGACTCGAGTCTCGGGACTGGATGTGTCGGAATTTTTTCAAGACTCAGGCCGAGTAAACTCGACTCGAGTCTCGGGGCTGGATGTGTCGGAATTTTTTCAAGACTCAAGCCGAGTAAACTCGACTCGAGTCTCGGGACTGGAAATCAAAGCTTTATATTGAAGATTCGCGTCAAGTGATTTTCACTCAGTTGAGCATCAACCACTTAACCCGAATCTCGGGACTGGGGATAATATATATGATCTGTTGTAAAGGAAGAAGGGGCTAAGTTGAGGAAAGTTTACCTCGGCAGTCTTGCTGGCATTAAGGGCTGCAACCTGCAATGTGTGCATGGACTACGCGAGTGCACTTGGACCAGCGGGGTGCTGGGACGCTGGATCCCGGGAAGAAACCTCGCTGATGTCGGCGGAGTTCCAGTCCATGTCGTAGTGCTCCACTGAGCCCAAGCTGTGGCCGCTTGAAGTGCGCAGCAGGGGAAACCCCAAGCTGGCTGCATAAGCTCGGGAGACAGACGCGGTCAAAGCTTGCTTTGGAGTCACCTTGAGGTGCTTATCCGAGATAACCAACGCTTTCCCGGTGGCCAATTGGCTTGATGTCGACTTGGACGGGGAGGTGGTTTTCCGGGTTGCCGCCACGGGAGACTTCGGTGATGGATATGGCCTGTGTGGTGACTGCTGCGGTGGCTGCTGTTGCTGTTGCTCCTGCTGTTGCAGCTGCTTCTGCCTCTTCTGCTGCTGGTGTTGCTGCTGATGTGGTTGCTGCTGCGGTTGCTTCTGCTTCTGTTGCTGCTGTTGTTGTTGTTGTGGTTGTTGTTGTTGTTGCTGCTGGTCCGGTGCTACCAGAGCTTCGGGCCACTCCATTTCGGAGTCCAAGGTGTGGACACCGCAATCAGCGTCTCGGTCAGGGGCCGAAGTTTCCGGGGTTCCTTGACCTCCTCCAGGAGCAGCGTGAGAGCTCGGCGGCGGTGTGCCGGTGGGAGTGATAGGTGCCGAGGTAGGACCTGCCCTGGTTGGGCTAGCAGCCTCAATCGCGGGGGACCGAGATGCCTCGGGCGGCGGAATAGGAGACCGCATCGAGGATGCGCTCTAGGGAACTTGAAGGACATCGCTGCATCAAGATAGAAAGAAGTGTTACCTCGGGGAGAGATTATCTCAGTTGAAAGGAATAAGGGGAACAAGCATATACTGGTGAAGAGTATCTTACCCTTCCGTGACTGGCGGCTGCTTCTTGCTCCGGAGTCTCTCTCCGGCTTTCTTCATCCTCTTGGTTTTCTTCAGAGCAGGTTCCGAGGCTGTTGAGGTCCCGGTCCCCGAAGTACCGGTCCCTGCGCGCTTGCGAGATGTGCCGGAAGCTTGGCCGGTCGGGATAGCTGAGTCCGAGGATAGTGGGTGAGCATACGAGATGGGAAGAGCATCAATCGGCTCTAAAATTTGGCAATCGTCATCATCGTCGTCTGACCAATCTCTGAGTGAAGCTCGAACTCGATGCTTACCTGAGGCAGGGGCGCGGGCAGTGGGGATTGGCATGTGGTCCTCGTCATCAGGGTCTTCACCTCAGTGACGGCCGGGTAGGTAAATCTTCGCTCCACTTCTCGGAGGGATTCACTCCGTCTTCAATGGTTTGCCGGGCGAATCTCTGCAGCGTGGATTCAATGATACCGGGTTATTCTAAGAGCAGATATGGTGCCGACATAAAGGTTGTCTCGGCAAGAAAACTATGTCGGTTTAATTTGCTAAATACTTACATGCAGCGGGAGCCGAGCCCTGTCATGGGGTTCTTGGCCCCATTCCCACTCCTCCGGCATCTATGTCTTGGCGATGGCCTTGACTCGTCTCCAAACCTCGGGTTTGGTCAGCTCATGTGTGCTGGTCCAGGTAGGATCACATCGGCCACTCATGTGGCAGATCTTGTGAACTCGGTCTTGGAAGGGGGAAACTCGGCGACTGACGAAAGTTCGCAGGAGATCATCAGCTACTAGCCCCTCTTTCTGGAACGACTCGACAAGCTTGTTAATAGAGTTGATCTCGGGGATTGAGGTCTTTGGGTCAAAACCCCAGTTGACCTGTTCGGAAGGAGTAGCGGATTCCATTCAGGCAGGTTGAGGAGATCTTCGTCGCCATCCGGGTTCTTCACGTAGAAGAAGGTGCGTTGCCATTTCCGGCATGACTCCAGGCCGGTAATCCAGGGAAATATGGATTTCCTCCGAGGTATGATGGTGGCCGCTCCGCAAGGAGTCATCTGCTTGGGGAGGTCCTTGTTCTCCGGATGCAGAACGCTTTGTTTCCGGAGCTGAAAGTACTTAGCCCACAGTTCGACTGTGGCCAGAGACCGAGGTATCCCTCAGAGAAGGACACATACGATGAAAGCGTGGTGATGGCGTTCGCCAGGAGATGGTGAGGTTGAAGGCCAAACCGAGTAAGGAAGTCCCGGAAGAACTTGCTCGCCGGGAGTCCAAAACCGCGCTCGAAGTGCACGACGAAGACAACCCGTTCTCCGGATTCTAGCTTTGGCTCGGATTCCTTGTCAGGGACCCGACACATCACCCACTAGTACAGAACGACACATCGGATACCCCTCTATGGCAATGGCAGGAGTTAGGCGACGGTAAATCGCGACATCCCCGCGTGCCCGCACTGGGCCGTAAAGCAGGCCCACAACAAAGGCAACGGGTGAATAGTGGAATATATGTTGGCAACGAAGTTTGGTTTAACTCTGTTACCGATGTGTGCTCATCGCACACGGACAGTTTCGCAATCTCCGTTGCCATTAGAAGCAGCCCGACAGCCGGCCTATAAGAACCTACTATGCCCTTCACTCTCACTCTCACTGTCTCACTTCCAACCCTAGCCGCCGCACAGTCTCCTCTCTCTCCACTCTCTCGCATGGCTTCCACCGTCGGCACTGGTAGATCCGGCCATCGCGGCCGTGGCCGCCCCACCCTCCGGGCCTTCTGGCAGCAGCAGCGTCAGCTGGTGTTGCGGGACGAGCTTGCGGAACAGGTCGCCGCCGATCCGGCCCCCGCGGGCCGGTCCCGCAGCCTTGGCGCTCGTCCGCACGGCGAAGGCTTTGGCCGCACCCGCTCATTTGGCCACCATTGCAGCTACCGCGAGATCCGCCAGGCGATGTACCCCGGCCGCCATCCGTCTTCCTCCTCCTCCTCGTCCTCGTCCTCCGACGAGGAGGAAGAGGAAGAGGAAGAGGAAGAGGAAGAGGAGGAGGATCGTGATCTGGAGATCGCTTGCCAACTCTCCCGCGCCAATTTCGAGCGCGAGGACGCCAAGCGTCGTCAGGGCGAGGCCGATCTGGAGGCGGCGGTCCTCCTCTCCGAGGCGTCGACCCAGGTCGAACGCGCCGAGGAGGCGGTCTACCAGTCTGACCTCCGGGCCGCCATAGCCCTCTCTTTGGTCCACGGCGAGGGCAAGGCGCCGCCAGGGGAGGCCGGCGCTAGCTCCGTCGCCGGCGGCGACGCTAAGCGAGCCCGCCTCGCCTAATGTAAGACCCCAGTTCAGTAGGATAGTTGTTTTCTAGTTGTAAGTAGCTAATTGTTTATCCATAGATTTGCTCTGTTTTTAGTACGCATTGTTTACACATAGATTTTAGCTGTTTCTAGTTGTAAGTAGCTAATTGTTTATCCATAGATTTGCTCTGCTTTTAGTAGTCATTGTTTACACATAGATTTTAACTGTTTTCTAGTTATAAGTAGCTAATTGTTTATCCATAGATTTGCTCTGTTTTTAGTAGGCATTGTTTACACATAGATTTTAGCTGTTTTCTAGTTGTAAGTAGCTAATTGTTTATCCATAGATTTGCTCTGTTTTTAGTAGACATTGTTTACACATAGATTTTAGCTGTTTTCTAGTTGTAAGTAGCTAATTGTTTATCCATAGATTTGCTCTGTTTTTAGTAGGCATTGTTTAGACATAGATTTTAGCTGTTTTCTAGTTTTAAGTAGCTAATTGTTTATCCATAGATTTGCTCTGTTTTTATTAGGAATTGATTACACATAGATTTTAGCTGTTTTCTAGTTGTAAGTAGCTAACTGTTTATCCATAGATTTGCTCTGTTTTTAGTAGACATTGTTTACACATAGATTTTAGCTGTTTTCTAGTTGTAAGTAGCTAATTGTTTATCCGTAGATTGCTCTGTTTTTAGTAGGCATTGTTTACACATACATTTTAGCTGTTTTCTAGTTGTAAGTAGCTAATTGTTTATCCGTAGATTTACTCTGTTTTTAGTAGGCATTGTTTACACATAGATTTTAGCTGTTTTCTAGTTGTAAGTAGCTAATTGTTTATCCATAGATTTGCTCTGTTTTTAGTAGGCATTGTTTACACATAGATTTTAACTGTTTTCTAGTTGTAAGTAGCTAATTGTTTATCCATAGATTTGCTCTGTTTTTAGTAGGCATTGTTTACACATAGATTTTAGCTGTTTTCTAGTTGTAAGTAGCTAATTATTTATCCATAAATTTGCTCTGTTTTAGTAGGCATTGTTTACACATAGATTTTAGCTGTTTTCTAGTTGTAAGTAGCTAATTGTTTATCCATAGATTTTCTCTGTTTTTAGTAGGCATTTGCTCTGATTTTAGCTTTGTTTCTGTTATGCCAGTGATTAAAATTAGGTGACACCGTGTGATCCGGGGTGGCGCTAGTGATCCTTGTGATATGCACAAATACACATCGATCTTGTGCATCCTACTTGGCTCGATTGGTCCATCCCTGGAATTTGTGTGTCCAATCTACCTATATATGAGGCATTGTTTAGACTATGTTCTAGTTGTAATTAGTTCTATATTTTCTGTAATGCCGATGAACAAACATATGTCTTGTGTATAGAGATGAAGGAGCTTACATTTGATTTTTTTTCATCTTCTTTAGGGCGAGGAGGAAACCTGAAGACTATGTGGCGGCCGTGAAGACGTAAGATCGGGGCTCCGTCCACACGGTCCACTGAAGCCGGCGCCTCCAGGAGCAAGACTTTTGTGCAGTAATAAATAGGTAGAAGAAGACCACGCAATGAAGCTGGGCGAAGAGGAAGGTGATGAACCGCGGCCGTTAAGCAGGAACCACAGGGCTCCGTCGACGGTGCAGCAGGCGTCACCGCTTTTTTTGTTTCCTTTAGCCCTCATTACAAACGGTCAAAAACTAATCTCCGTATCTGATGTAATGACTAAAGGCAACGGTTATATATTATGCCCGTTGCTAAACTTATTGCAAACGATAAAAATCTCCGTTGCCATTGTGAGGCTTCACATCAGTGACAGAGGCAGGGACAACGGACCCTTTCTCCGTTGCCGAAGGGTTTTTGGCCCGTTTCCGATGTGTCGTTCTGTACTAGTGACCCCTTCCGGGATACACCGGGTCCGCTTTCACCAATCTATCTCGTCTTGGGAGATGTCGGAGCCCTCCTATCCGGCTCGTTCTCCCTCTTCGTCGGGAATGTCGGCAGGATCCGGGTATGACTAGAAGACATCTCAGATGTGAGAACCTATACAAACGCAAGAGTTCGCCGGCAGTAAGGATCTCGATGTTTACGCGGTGGAGGAAAAGGAGACAACTAAGGAAAAACATGATTCTAACGGGCAAAGTGCGAGGAGGAAGATCTACAAAAGGATGGTAAAAGAAAACTATCCAAGAACTACGGATTATCCAAGCGCTAAACCGTCGAAGAAGCGGCAGATGAAGAACTCACCAGAGAAGCGGTGCTCGGGGCGAGGAAAATGCAGAGCGCGGCGGCGGAGAGCTCGGCTCGGCGGAGGCGCGAAGAAGTCCGGTCGGCGGCGTCGTACGGCTTCAGCGTGCTGCGGTGGCGGAAAGCTTCACGCGGCGGCGGCAATGGAGCAGTGGGATGAAATGGGGAAGAAAGGAGAAGGGGAACCCCCGTCCTCCTATTTATGGGCGCAGTGGGCGCGCGTTAGCGAAGCGGCCGCGTGCGGTTCTCGAAACCGCCGCGCGATTAACTGCGCACGATCGCAGCGGTTAGCGGTGAGTGCAACCGCACGAACGGCCACATAGTGGGCCACAAGGTGGTAACCGCCCAGGGCACGGTTAGTGGAGCACTAACTGGCGGGAAATTCAAAAGGGCACGCTGCGACGTGCACGTCGTGCGGTCAAAGGTACTCAAGTGCATTGACAGACGTGACAGGCAGTGGGGTCCATGTGACGTGTGCGCAGTGCATGCAGAGGCATGTCTGTCAGGGCGCAAGAACCTAGGAGGCAAGCAGCATTGTGCTACCACATGCAGTTGTGAGAACTCTGCATAGATTGTGAGAATCTCCTCATGTCGGGGAAACCGGCATACGGGAAAATGTCGGGAACAGTTAAAAAACATGCAGTAACTATACCCTCGGAAGGATCAGGTCAGTCTCTTTTGTGTCGGCAGATCCGACACAAGGGCGTGTATCAAAGAGAATGAGGATTGAGTCCTTAGTGTTGGGATGGTTCCGACATAAGTGCTGGATATTTGTCCAGGGTTGGTTTGGTTTGTTGTAAAGCTGGTGTGGCCCTTCATCCGAGTCTGTAGGACCGCACCAGCTTTGGGGACTGATGTCGGGGGGCTACCCCCGGGTAGGGTCAAGGTACGGTGTAAAGGATGTCCAAGAGGGGACCGAGACACGGAACAACCGACGTAGCAGGTGCAAAAGGGCCCGACATATCCTAGCCAACATACGCCATCTGACATAACGTGACCGACATAGCAATGTTAGTATTGGCGGTTTTCTCTTATGTGCAGGGGAGGAACTTCCACCGGACAAGGTATCCGGCACATCCATGCCGGGTTGGCTCCAGGAAGGGATCTGGCATATCCATGCCGGGTTAGTGTCAAGGAGCATCCGGCATATCCATGCCGGGTTAAAGGAGCAGAGGGGTGCTATGCCGGTTCTGGAGTCAATGCTACTATTACATCCCGGCCCGTCTGGCACGGAAGCGCCTGACACGGGAGCGGCTGACTCGGAGCATGGCAGGTGAAAAGGTGCGGCTGCGATGTGACTCGTCATACCGCTGACCCCGGAATGTCGGGAGCAGATAACGATGCAAGGCATGGGCAAGCCACGTCTTGTCTCTGATAGAGGGAGCAATGATGACCACAACCGTTGAGGACGGCGTGCATGGCTACAGTGCCACTGTGGGGCCCTTTACCGTTACCGGTTTTACCTATAAATAGGGCATCATCCCCTCATGCGTGAGGGACGATGCCCTGATACTCATTTTCCCCCCTTTACTTCATCTTCTTCCTTGAGTTCCTCTCCATAGCTAAGGCATACAGCTCGAGGAGCACCATTGTACTTGTGATACCTCGGTATAGAGAGAGAGGCAGGCAGGAGTAGGGGCTTTACCTCCTCACGAGGGCCCTGCACCTGGGTAGATCTTCTTGTGCTTGTGTGTTCTTTGTGTGCGCTGCTCAGCGCGCTAACCCTCCCCGGATCCACCAGCGTCCATCGGCCCCACACTTTAGCCATCATATGGCATCTGCCGTGATACCACCACGACACTTACCGGCTTACTCCAATTCATTGCCAGGGTCGTCGCCATTCTCATTGGTGCTAAAAGGGGGAAGGCAAGGAGGAAGAAGTATCAGTGTCACTTTAGCACGATTGGGATAGGAGTACACTTGCTTTTCTGCCTATATATGGATTAGTTCCAATATGACAATGCATAGGGAATTAGAACAAATTCATATCCAAATTTAAAAAGAGGTAAAGCATTATTCAGCTTGTCACTAGCTCGTACATGTGTCTTGATGACCTGTCGACCACAATCACATGAAGTACGTATCAGCTGAAAATAAAGTTGCAATGTGATGGCCGCATTGGCCCATTTAGATTTTGATGGATTCCTATGAGTGGTAAGCCTGACCACAAAAACTTCCACGGACTACTTTCTTCACGCCAAATTTGTCGCATTCTTAGCAAGAGATTAGGTCTTCATACAAGTTTTCCACACCATGTAACCTTTTAAAATCACTGCAAAGTATCCGTGAAAAAAATTATGATATCTCGGTCAAACGTGTATTTCCAATTTTTTGCGTTTTAAATCATAGGTTTCAAGGAGACCCTAGTTGAGTTCGGAGTCCTTTCTAGAACGAAACCAGTTTGCTTGTTTGATTAAATTCCTGATAGATATATACAAATAATGAGATATAAGGTAGGAAAATTAATCAAGATCAAAACATTGTTAGTCATGTACTTTCTCACATCAGACAAACCCAAAACCATATTGCTTTCTCGCTGCCATATTACACTCAGGAAACCACCATACCGAGTGTGGATTGTAATAATTATTATTTTTAGAAAAGAGAGATCCTCTTCTTTTTCTCTTGAGAAAATAAAGACTATTTGATTACAGAATATAAAGCACAATCTTAATTTTGAAGGACTCGTCGGTTCTTCAGCTTTTCGGCCTATTTTAGGATACATGCACATACAAGAAGAAAACTGGCCAAGCTTGGTTGTCTTAAGGCCCATGAAGAGACAGGAGGTGCATGGGAAAGTCCACGGTGGCACCACATATTTGTATATGCTTTGCAACATTGGGTTTGGCCTTTATGCCAATATCTTATACAAAGAAAACATCATCAAATCCTAATTGTGAGACCCAGAGCTAAAATGCGACATATTAACCATGTGCACACGAACAAAAACGTACAACCCGGTGCATTGGCTGCTCATCGTTTGATGGCCTGAGCTAGATGTAGTGCGCACGTCCGTCGATCGTGATGGCGACGGGTCTGGTGGAGGTTTCACGAGGCCATGACAGAGAAGGCGATCGATAGATCGAGAGAGGAGGACGGTCTATGGATCGATAGCCACGAGGTGCCATGTGGAAGACGGGGAGAGGAAGATGACGTCTTTTGTCATTCGACGAAGAGAATTTTACATGGTGTGCATTTCGGGGGAGGGGGGGGGGGGGACGGACTGCAGACGATGCAAGACTTTTTGCTCCACATTGAAGAAAGAGAGGAAGTGGCTCGATCGTATGGATCTATGTTTTTTTCATTTCCTATGTTTTTAGGAACCCTGAAAACCAAAAAGCGCCAAATGTTCTAGTTCGATTCGATGGATGTCTGAATCTGTTCGAGAGAGAGGGGGAACATCGACAGAGATCTGAATTCTGCTAGTTGAGTGGGGTTCCCTCCAAAAACACCTGCACCACTTCCTCCTCACCTCCCCTGCCTTCCACTCATCTCATCTCCACTCTATCTTCTCTCTCGCTCCCGCTCCTTAACCTCCTCTTCCCTCCTCCCCGCAGCTGAGTCCTCCTGCTTGCTTGATCACTCCCCCCCCCCCCCCCCCCCCCCCAACACACCAGCGCACACTCTCGGCGCCATGGCCGCCGTCACGGCCGCGGCCGTATCCCTCCGCTCCACCACCACCACCGCCACCTCCAAGTCCTCCGCCCCGTCCAGCTCCTACTGCAGCTTCCCCTCCTCCGCCCGCCGCGGCCTCCGTATCCGTGCGCAGGCTGTCTCCACCGACGAGGCGGCCGCGCCGGTGAAGGCCAAGAAGGTGTCCAAGAAGCAGGACGAAGGGTGATCACCAACAAGTACCGGCCCAAGGAGCCGTACGTCGGCAGCGTCCTGCTCAACACCAAGATCACCGCCGACGACGCGCCCGGGGAGACGTGGCACATGGTGTTCGGCACCGAGGGCGAGATCCCCTACAAGGAGGGCCAGTCCATCGGCGTCATCGCCGACGGCCTCGACAAGAACGGCAAGCCGCACAAGCTCAGGCTCTACTCCATCGCCAGCAGCGCGCTCGGCGACATGGGCGACTCCAAGACCGTAAGCGAGCTGAGCTCTTCGGTTCTGCCCACACTCCACTCAGTTCATTTCAGCTCAATGTCAACTGTATATTTGTGCAGGTTTCGCTGTGCGTCAAGCGGCTCGTATACACCAACGATCAGGGAGAGGTTGTCAAGGGAGTCTGCTCCAACTTCCTATGTGAGTTCCACTGCTGCTTCATCTCCTTCTCCTGCTCTGCTTCTGCTCCTAGGATGAGAATTCTGCATTGTTCGGTTCTAAAGAATCTGCTACTCCTAGTAGTTTATCCAGACTCCAGAGGGTTCAGATTTTTCAGGTTTTGCTGTTCAGAATCGGTTAATTACTTTTAAAACTACAGTAGTATTCTTCAGTGGGGAGATCCAGTGAACTATATCTCCAACGGAACTTTCAAGTTGGCAGTATCTCCACTGCTATTCTTTAGTTGCATCCAGTACTTCCCTCTGAAGAATCTGCTAGGGTTCAGTTTTCAGAGTCGGTGCAGTTCAGCCTTTGCAGATTAGAATCTGTTACTTCCTGATTGTTTATTAAAATCACTCGGATTTTTTTATCTGGATCAGATTTATTAACACCGAATATAATCAGTTAGTAGTATGCCACTCACATGTTCTTTACCATGGTAACGCAGGCGACCTCAAGCCTGGTGCTCCAGTTAACATAACAGGACCAGTAGGCAAGGAAATGCTCATGCCTAAGGACCCCAATGCTACAGTTATTATGGTAACATTTAGTTCCATGCTTACAAAGTTCAACAGTCCATCCATTACAAGCTGATGATCAGTTATAACTTCGAAACTATTGACCACGTCGACTACGCGCAGCTTGCGACAGGGACTGGTATCGCGCCGTTCCGGTCATTCTTGTGGAAAATGTTCTTTGAGAAGTATGAAGACTACAAGGTATACATATTCATTATGCTGTTGTTGATGTAACGCTCCTACCTAGGATGAAAGACACCATGCATGTCTGCAAGTGGACTACTTGTATTAAGAAAACCTGAATCAACACTTAATGTGTGAATTCTTGTTCAGTTCAACGGCCTAGCATGGCTCTTTTTGGGAGTTCCGACCAGCAGCGCTTTGCTCTACACAGAAGTGAGAACATCCAAAATTTATCATAGTTTCAACGAGATTTTAGCCAAGTGCTACTTCCTTACTTATGTGTAACACTTGTTTGTTTGTACTGCATTTGTAAACAATAGGAGTTTGGGAAGATGAAAGCAAAGGCACCTGAGAACTTCCGGGTCGACTACGCCATCAGCAGGGAGGAGACCAACGCTCTAGGAGAGAAGATGTACATTCAGACGAAGATGGCCGAGTACAAGGATGAGCTGTGGGAGCTCCTGAAGAAGGACAACACCTACGTCTACATGTGTGGATTGAAAGGCATGGAGAAGGGTATTGATGAAATTATGATCCCGTTGGCTGCAAAAGAAGGTAATAAATATGCGTATGAATAATTTGGATTCAACCATTTCAGCATCATTATTTCGATTGCAAACGGTTCTAATTTTGCATGGTATCAATGCTAGGAATCGACTGGTTGGATTACAGGAAGCAACTGAAGAAGTCGGAGCAATGGAACGTCGAAGTGTACTGATTCTTGTGTTTTTACTCTGAACTTCTTCTTGTGCATATGTGCGCGCCTAATCGTGCAATCAAAATCTACGTAAATAAAGTAGATAAAGGTGTATTTCTGTTGTTTTGGTTTATTTCAAGTTACATTTACACTACTGTTGATCTCTGCTGGTTCATGAAAAACAGAACCATTCCTCTCTACTCAATTGTTTCCAACAGTATTTTAGTTAAAAATGTCATGTGTAACTCTGAATCGTAGTTAAAGTATTTCATATATATGCCCGCCAAAAGAGAAGTATAAGCATCTTAAATATATATGCTAAACAGGGCAATTGTAATACATTTCTGTCTCTGACATTGCTATATGAGATACAACTTTGATGATTGCCCTAGTGTTGTTTGGATTAGAGCCTAAACAGCTTCATCGCAAATAATAGTGTCCTGAAGCTCAGTTTGCACCAGATTGGTGCTTTTACAAGATCATGCAAACGAAAAAGAAAAGGGGTTGGAGAACTTATTGCTGCACTTGTTAACACCCAATGGAGGGCTCCCACTGTCAGTCAGGGCTGCAATTGCACTTGCTGCTGCTGCTCTCTGTCCTCTTCAGCAACTTTTGGAGGCTGTTGCAGTGCCTCCTGCCTTTTTCCCCACAGAAGCAGGTACAGCCCACCAATCACAAACACGGATCCCAGCACACTGCATACAGATTTGCAAGTGTCAGGCGTCAATCATCATGAATATATGAGCTTGCAAACAGATTTGCAAGTGTCTGAAACTCTGAATCTGAATGTATGTGTGTTTGCTGGATGCGCTGTAATTGTACCTTCCGAGGTAGAGTGACTCATGCAGGATGGTGAAGTCGATGACGGAGACGATGATCTGCACCACCGGGATGAAGGCGGCGACGAACACCGGGCCCCTCTTCTCGATGCACCACGTCAGAAGCACGAAGGACACGCCGCACGCGACAATACCCTGAACCGAATCAAACCACAGGAAAATTATTCAATACCAACACAATCTACTAGATTAAGTAAGCTGCGGAATTAATGGTTGATCATATTACGGCGTAGAGGATGGTGAGGATCTGGAACTTGCTGGTGATGATCCATGCGGCAAGGCTGCGCTTGGCGCAGAGGCCGACGGCGGCAACCTGGAGGAAGCTGAAGGTGGACATGAAGGCGTTGCACGAGTAGACGTAGGGGTACTTCTTGGCGAGCCTGCTGTGGAGGAGGAACCAGCAGGAGAGGCATATGCAGTTGCCGAGGATCGCCACCGTGCCGAGCGTCCACCGCCGGCTGGAGTCGGCGGCCGACAACAGCAGCGGGGACGTAGGAGAGTAAGCCTGGTGGTCGGCGACGGCGTGGGTGTGGGTGAGGGGCACGCCCTTGTAGAAGGTAAGCACCATGGCACCGGCGACGGAGACGAGCGTACCGACGAGCTTGGCGGCGCCGGTGCCTGTCCTGATGTGGAGCGTCTCGGACCGGTGGCAACGGCGAGCAGGAAGGTGAGCACCGGGGCGACGTTGGAGAAGGCGGTGACGAAGGTGGCCGTGGTGTACCGCAGCGCCACGAAGATCATGTACTGCCTCAGCGCCGCACTGCAATCAATGCACAGAGAAATCATTTCAAGATTTGGTCGGGCAGAAGAAAAAAAACTACTGTAAGAAAGATGAAGAGCAAGAGAATGATTTGCAGTTACCCGAGCGCGGCGCTGACGAAGAGATACGCGAAGATCTCCAGCGTCATCTTGGCCTCGACTTGCTCTCCCTGAAGAAGGCGATGGGGCCGAGGAAGAGGGCGGCGGTGAGCTGCTGGAGGGTGACGAGCACGAGCGGGTCCAGGCCGCCGTTCATGGCCACCTTGACGAGCGACACCATCACCGCCGCTATCACGTTCAGCGCCACCATCACTACCACCGGCAAGACCCCGCTTCCGGCGCCGAGCCACCGCATGCTCCCCATCGTCACTCGGTCGATCGGTCTCTCTCGCTCTGCCACCGCAACAAGGCACGCACGCACGCAAAAATCTAGCTGATGCCTGATGGATATGCGGCAAGCAAGGTCGGTTTCAGGTGGACTTTATAGCCGCTGGGCTTCGCACATGTGAGAGGAATAAGAAGAGGATGAAGCCGAAGACGACGATGACGAAGCAGCCACGTCCATGGGATCGATCGGATGATCTATGCCGATTGCTGCGTGAGGAAAGGAAGAATCGTTTCAGGTACGGCTTTTTTTTTGAAACTGTTCAGGTACGGCTTTTGATTTCCAGCCCCGCCGAAAAAAGGCGTCCCAGATTAGATTGGTTACAACTGCAGCTACTAGAAGATAGTGCAGTGAGAACTGTAGCGCGCAAGAGAGTGTGTGAGGGTGTGTGCTTCATCTTTCGCTGCTCTAGGGTAGTGATCTCTGTTAGTGTGTGTGGTACCACAGGAAATGTAGCCACCTATCTTTTCCCAAAGGCAACAACAAAAAAGCTCTTTTTTCTCCCTCTTAACTGTAGTACATGTTGGACATGTCGAAAGAAAAGAAAAGCTGGAGTATATGTTGGATATGTTGTTATCCCTTGTCAATGATCGATGGATGCGCATTTTGGTCCATGCATGTTCGGTTGCGGTAGCTACACTCCCATGCTACACCGTCCGACAATCTTACCTAGCTATGTGGGCTCTTCATCACATTCATCCGATAAATATTACTCTCTCCGCTCCATAATATATGTAAGATGTTATTACGTCCAATAAAATAGCATATTGATTGCAATAACATCTTATATTATGTGACACGGCGGGAGAACATGGTCCACACGCGAACATGGTCCACACGCTTACACCAGAGGAATTTAGTACAAACTCATGGGATATAGTTTGTCGATGTGATTGCTTTTGCTACTAAACTTGTAATTTTTTTTTTTGACGATTCAAGCTGGGGTTCGGATGATTTCATTTCAAAAAAAAACTTGTGATGTTGCTTTGTAGGATTGCACTTGTAAAAAAAACACTCATTAATCCGATGTTATTTTCCTATGATTAAACCATAGAAGTTCAAACAATAGCATAAGTTATTTGTGTAAATTTGTAAATAGATAGTATATATGGCAAGGGCATTCTCATTGTCGCAGAATCTGTACTCCGGACAGGCATCATGGTTAAAGCACACGGGAATAGAATCTGCTCGTCTAGAGTAAACCTTGAGGTGAAATTAACTATCATTTGTACCAAAATAGAACAAAACTTTATCCCATCCCTCCGGCGTGACAATGCCGACCAAAGATTGCATTTTTCTTTTACAAGGGTAAGCTACAGGGGAATTGTATGTCCAGTCAACTGTGGATTGAGATCAGAGGTGAGAAAAGAATAGGAAGGAGATGAGGGAAAAGCCATCACCTTTTTTGTCGGAGATGACATGAGATGAATTGGGAATTGGAAACCTGGGCTATCTGAGCCTAGCTTGTAGCCAGTCAAGTGCATGGGAGAATCAGTCAGTCATTGGAAAATTGTTCCATTCTCTCTCCCAGTGACAACTGAAGCTTAACCATTACATGTATAAATAGCAAAAGGTTTCGGTTGACATGGGGGACGCTTCGATCACCAAGTCAAGATTGAGATGCTTCAGGACTAGACCTCGTCTTTCAAAGAGCAGCAGCCCTGCAAGCCTAATAGAACCTTGTTCAGGGACAGCAGCATATGTATCCGCTACTTCTTCTTTAACTGAATAATTTAGCCCCCTCTTGTCTCCGTCGAACTGAAACGACGTCTCTGGACGAGCTGTAGCAAGGTACGTATGATCATATTCATAAACCAAATCAGAATCTCCTTTCTTTTGTGTGGTTCGCTGCATGATCAGTTCAGTTCGTGTAACTGTTCTGAAACTTTCTTTCTCGATACTTTTCTCTGCCCTGGTTAGCAAGTCGCCACAATCATGGCTAGACACATGTACATGATGATGACCAGCTTACTCGACTACTTGACAGTAGTGGCACTCACTGCTAGCTAAGCTTACTCGCCTCGATCCGGTACCCAGCATTGACCACTGCGCCGCTCGAGCAAGTCGAAGCCCAGAAGGCCGCCTCCATTTTGGCCCGCCCGAGTCCAGACCTAGTGCATACGAGCGGTATGCACCGCCCTCACCTCGCCGCTGCACCACCGTCCCCGGCACCATGCCACTGCACCAGCCACCACAGCCACGACGCGCCGCCAACCGCTTAGGGCGTGTTTGGTTCCTTGTTCTCTCGTTTTACACTGTTCGGGTTAACTTTTGACCAATTTGGTTGCTCGGGTTACATGGCGTTTTTATCCAACACAAACCTTAAAGCACGGTTGGGCCTGGCCCCAGAGGAACACGGCTGAATCGGCCAATTTTTCACAGCCAACTTTTCCCGGTGCATTTTGCACACTCCCAAACGGTTTTTGCTGAATGGAGACGAGAGGATTTGTTCTGGTCACCTTCCTTACTCTCTTTCACGGTGGTACACGACGGAGTCAGTGGAGAAGAAAACTAGTGGCGCCATGTCTCCTTCACGAGGCAGTGGAGAAGAAAACTAGTGGCACCATGGCCCAACTCCGGTGGCCGGTACGGCGCTCCGGCCACCGATACGGCTCGCGGTATACGGCGAGGGAGCATCGTACTTGCCGTCGTCGTGGTGCTAGCGCGAGGGATCGCGTCGGTGGAGCCGCCGGCCTTCGTCGAATACAGCACGCCAACAGCCAGCCTCCGTGGAGCAGTCGGCCACCGTGGACCAGCAGACCTCCCTTGCGAGCACGTCCGGCAAGCAGCACGCTTCCACGGCTAGTCCTCCTCCGCACCCATCAGCCGAAGGACGCCCAGTATCCTTTTCTCCCTTTCATTTTCACTTGCTCTAGGATCTACATAAATATACTTCAATTTAAAAAATGGTTTACATGAAATTTGTGTGTTTCGATGACTAGGTTTCGTTCCCGTACTCGGTTTTAAGTTTCATCGATCATATCTTGACAATTTCGAACTGACGTGCGTGAGTTATTAGCATAGAACCACCACATTAGTCGTCAATGTTCGGAAAACCACCACTTTAAGTTTGAATCGCACAAAACCGCCGGTATAGACGAGATTTTTTGCAATTCGCACTAAAATTCAATTGATCACGAATTGACGCAGAATCTGACAGTGGGACCCACCGGTCAGAGTCTATGTGGCAGCACATGTTGACTTTTGCTGAGGTGGCACCATGGGCCCACATGTCAGCCAATAAAAAAAATAAATAACTCCAAAAAATTAAAAAATCTGGGACGCTCGATTCCATCCGCAAGGCCGCCGTCTTCCCCAACTCCGGCGGAGCGGAAGAGTCGCGGAGCAGAGGGCAGCGCCATTGGAAGGCATGGGCGGTGCAGCCTCGTGGCGGCGTCGGCGGGAATCCGTTCCTGCCGCAACGGAGGCACGACGCCGTCGGATTTAAGCGCCGGTGGAGGATCCTGGCTGTGTGCGGAGCGGTTCCCGGGCGGAAGCGCATGGTGTACACCGGCAGCGGCAGCTCCGCGCGAAGGGCGCTGGTGGCGGCCAGCTCGACGGCGGGGAAAACCGACCAGCAGATGGCGGCGGGCGGCGCGCGGGATGGTCGAGCCAGCAGGTGGAGGTAGCCGCCCTGGCGGACGGGAGGCGCGCCAGCCGCGACGAGGCATGGAGCTCGCCGGCGGCGACGAGGCAGGGAGCCCACCGGCGGCGACGAGCTCACCGCCGTCGCGCGTGCCGCGGCTGCTGCTCTCCAAACGCACTCACCCCACGTCCCCATGCCCTATCGTCGACCTCCATCTTCGCATGCCGGCGTGCTCCGCCCATCCCCGTCTCCGGCAG
The DNA here is from genome assembly GCA_947311845.1 of Poa pratensis. Classification (NCBI taxonomy): domain Eukaryota; kingdom Viridiplantae; phylum Streptophyta; class Magnoliopsida; order Poales; family Poaceae; genus Poa; species Poa pratensis. The sequence continues at coordinate 49,285,636 of CAMZMU010000085.1, read as the reverse complement.
CCCGCACGGCCCACCCTGCCCCCGATCCGGCAAAAACCGGCGTGATCCGCCCGTCCCCGTCTCCGGCAGCCCGCGAGGCCCGCCCTGCCCCCGGATCCGCGTGCTCCGCCCAACCCGTCTCCGGCAGCCGGCGATGCCCGCCCTGCCCCGGATCCTGCTGAAGCGGCGGCCTGCAGCTGCGGCTTTGCAGCACCTGGGAGCAGCCCGGCGGTGGCGAGCTACGAAGCTTACTCAATTTTTTTAATTTTTTGTAGATATTTTTTATTTTTTTATTGGCTGACATGTGGGCTGCCATCTCAGCAAAAGTCAATATTTACTGCCACGTAGACTCTGACCGGTGGGACCCATTGCCAGAAATCGTGTCAATTCGTGATCAATTGAGTTTTAGTGCGAATTGCAAAAAATCTCGTCTATACCGGCGGTTTTGTGCGATTCAAACGTAAAGTGGTGGTTTTCTGAACATTGACGACTAATGTGGTGGTTCTATGCTAATAACTCGACGTGCGTAGACGAATTTTGTTTGAAAAATCATTTCAGGAGCATTTCATCTCTATGTTGCTCACAACTCACATGTTGTTTTCTATTTCGACACACATATGCGAGGGCAACCAAATGAAGTGCGAAAATGGTTTTCATCTTATTTTTCCATGGCCAGACCCTACAGAGCCGTGTACCAAAGTTGGTTAAAATGGATGCAGGAAAACCAAACAGCCCCTAGCGTATGGCGACTCCAGCCCAGATCGCTTCATCTCACCTGCGTCGCGAGGACCACCGCATCACCCGAATCAGCGCCGTATATTCTCCGTATATTCCCGGCGGCGACCACCGGCGGCGGCGTCATACATTTTATAGCTAGACACATGAATCAGCTTACTCGACTAGGTCGACAGTAGTGGCACTCACTTCTGGCCTCGATCGGCTAACCAGCATCGGTAGATGCATTCTAGCTTAACTGCGGATCACTTTGCCTTCTAGACCAGTCGGCTAGGTCGTCACCATTTGCATCTGTAGGACTTGCAAAGAATGGATTGCAAGTAGTCTAGCCAGCAACCTTTCCTTTTCTGCTACTCTTTTCAGCCGGCCTTCTCGAACAAGATCTTCCGGCTACAAAAAGGTATCTCAGCTAGGCTGCTAGTGCTATGCTATCCCATGGCAATATGGGCCGCTCCTGGCGACAGCCTCTTTTCACAAGAAATTTTCGAACAATTATATTTTGCAACAATTGTGGAAGCTCTCTCTCAAAAGTCAAAATACGTACTTTCTAAAGGCAGATGGCAATTAATATTTTTTCGGTTTTTCCTTAGCACATTCACCTAGGGAAAATTTTACAAGGTCTATCACTTCTTCCGTACATGAGTTGCGGATGACCGGGGCACGGTAGAAGTGGATTCTAGCTAGAGTACACATACTTATATACTGTCAGGTGATCGTGATATGCTCCATAATTTTGTAAAAAAAACATGTGGAAGACACATCGTGCGTGTAGAGAATAGAGTACACGTAACACACATGCAAATACATGTGAAATTTGGCAACAAAAATATGTACCAGCCCCTGGTAATAATTCGAAATGTGAAAGTCCAAAGTACTTCAGGTTTTTGTTTACCAAATTTCGCATGCGTACTTGTTCCATAGGTGTGTGGGTTTTTCTCCACAATTGTTTGAAACGTATGAGTATGAATGTTTAGTAAGTACTCCCCATGTTCCAAATTGTAAGACATTTTATTATTCATATGTATCTAGACGCGTCTTAGACTGTACATTCACAGATTCATATTGTAATACCTAAAACATCTTATAATTTGGAACGAAGAGAGTAACAAATATCATGATCATACGCAAACGGAGCTTGGCTCTGATGGTTTGGTTCTCTGTGGTGGAACCAGTCCACCTAGGATCAAGTCCTAGACTTGGCATGGGGCATTTGCATTTACCTGGATTTATTTCAGAATTTTAAGGCGCTTTCTTTTGCCCGTCAACAGCGAGGCGTCTGTGGTGACTTCGTAAACCTCAAGATCTGTTGGGTCGGTCCTTCAGAGGTGCTCATGGGGTAGGGTGTGCGTGCGTGCGTTCATTGGGGTGAGTGTAAGTGTGTATTTGTGAGAGCCTGTGTTCAAAAAAAAACATGATCGTACAATCCCATGACTTTTTTTTGCAAAACATAGTACAAACACAGACGCTCACATACACGTGCACACACTCACCCCTATGAACGCACGCATGCACACCCTACCCCTATGAGCACCTCCAAAGTACCGAGCCGGCGGGTCGTGTCTTGAGATTGACGAAGTCACCACAGACCTCGCTGTCGACGGGAACGTCGCCTCCCACTGAAGAATATTCCGCCTAAATGAGAAGCACCAGCGTCAAACCTGGGTTTGAACTCTGGTGAGTTGGGGGTACAACCACCCTTCTAACCATCTTGCCAAAGGCAACAATCCCATGACTACACGTTTATCTTGGTCATTAAAATAAATTTGGCAACAATGGTTCACTTCACTTTTCCATTCTCTTCTCACGATTGCTACAACTTATTAAGAATTGTTAGGTATAGACGTATAGTCTACATCCTCCCCCTAGTCATTCATCCCTCCTCCTCATGCACTGCCCTTCTCCGACAATTTTTAGCATCTCATCTCCCCATAGGAAGAAAGGGGACCTAATTTCATCTTAGATTTGTAAGGCTTAAAAGGAAAAATTGTGAATAGACTTATGTCCAAGAACATTAACAAAATCGGAATAGTACCTTTAGACACATGGAAGCAATCAGGAACTAAGAGAGGCTATCGCTTTCTACTTGCAGTTGTATATTTACTTCTTTTTTTGTAGAAATGCATGAATATTTGACTAGCTTTATTGGAGATTTGCACTGAATTCTTTAACCTCGTCCCGACTCTCTGGCCCTGCACATTGTCCCCTCAATAATATAATTTTGAATGTTAGTATTCATTATATAATTATTAATTTTGTATTTTGGTAACATTGTAGTTATTGTTTTTTGTTGATTTTTTTACTTTTGGTTATATTTGTTCTAAAATAACCCCTCCCTTACAAATTAATGTTTTTCTAAAATATTTTAATATGGATTACATATGGACTGAAATGAGTGAATCTACACAACAAACCATGTTTAGACACATTTGAATAAGAAAAAGATCAAAACATCTTGTATTTTGGACGAAGGTAGGACGGGGCAATTTTGTTGTATGGTTCTACATGTGAACCTCTCCTCCTTTCCCATGTGCATGCATTTTACATGGACTATATTTTTTTATTAGTAGTGTGAATTTTTTATTGCGAGTTAGTGGAAAAGAAAAAATATTTATGCTGATTAATAAGTAGTGTGGAAAAAGCAATGTATATATTGTGATCATTAGTACGAAATAATTTAACTAATGTGGGAGGAGGGAGGTGGAAGAGCATAAAACACTATGTTCTTTTTAGATAGCGCAGACAGAAGATATTAGAGATTTTTATAGTGTGTGATATAATAAAACAAAACGTGAGAGACGGATATTTATTTGAGAAAAAGGCCGTCATGTTGCAGTGTACAGCCCAGAGAAGCCTAGCCCAGCCCAACCCAGCCTATAAACACAGCGCCTTCACTCTCATCCTTCTCCTCTCGATACAAACCCTCCTCTCCACCGCCGCCGCCGCCACCGCGTGAGGAGAAGAGCCAAACCCGGCGAGCGAAGATGAAGACCATCCTGGCGTCGGAGACGATGGAGATCCCGGAGGAGGTGACGGTGAAGGTATCCGCCAAGATGGTGTCGGTGACGGGGCCCCGCGGGACGCTGACCCGCAACTTCAAGCACCTCAACCTCGACTTCCAGCTGCAGGAGGGTGGCCGGAAGCTCAAGGTGGACGCCTGGTTCGGCACCCGCCGCACCATGGCGGCCATCCGCACCGCCATCTCCCACGTCCAGAACCTCATTACGGGCGTCACCAAGGGCTTCCGCTACAAGATGCGGTTTGTGTATGCTCATTTCCCCATCAACGCCTCCATCAACTCCACCAACAGGGCCATCGAAATCAGGAACTTCCTCGGCGAGAAGAAGGTAGCTCATTTAACCTTTCTATTGCATACCCACCCTGGTCGCTCTTCAGATTGATGCGTAGCTTTGGGAAGATCTTGCTCGGTATAAGAAGACGGTTGGGGTCATGTGTTCTTGTTGTCATTGATTGGTTTCTGATGTGTTGAGTGCAGGTGAGGAAAGTGGACATGCTCGAGGGAGTGACCATCCTGAGGTCCGAGAAGGTGAAGGATGAGGTCGTCCTCGACGGCAACGACATCGAGCTTGTCTCTCGCTCAGCGGCCCTTATCAACCAGGTGAATTAATATGGAGTCCTTTTATTTCTTCTGTACATGGTGATGATACCTGAATAATTTGATGTGCCAAGATCGTTATGCTTATGATCCTTGCCGGAACCTAGAACGTTAGATGTGTTTAATGCAAGTGTTTTACATGTATGGTGTCTAAGTGTTGTTTGGTAGCGAGATTGTGCTTTCTGTTTACGGTGGTACATATGTGTCCTACTCGTGACCTTCGATGCAAACATTCCTGCTTCTGCAGTTTTGCAGCTTGTTGAACGTTTGCTGCATGTTTAGATGCTAGTGTCAATGTCGTTATCTTTCTTATAATCGCAGTGGTCAAAGTTATGGATGTTCTGGTGTTATTAGTAGTGGTTAAATTAGAGTCTAGTTCATGTGTCCTTCTGTTGTAGAAACTAGGAGCATCTGTATTGCAAAGTTTGTTCTGCTCAGATGCTCTTGTTATTGACTGTATCAACAGTAAATGTCCAGTTATCAAGAATTAGACCATCCAACACATGACCAGCCTTCTCACAGTTGCAGTTCAAAGTTTGTTGTCAGATTTTATACAGAGTGTTTGATTTTTGTACAAACTTTGGTGGAAATGGACTTGATGTGGTAATATTTACCCAATTGATAGTACTTATACAATTTTTCCTTTGCTTGCCGTTTCATAGAAATGCCATGTGAAGAAGAAGGATATCAGGAAGTTCTTGGATGGTATCTACGTCAGCGACAAGGGCGCCATCAAGGAGGAGTAGGGAGCTCCACTCCAGGCATAGCCAGTAGCGAAAACTGTCTTGGTTGGTGTCCAAAAACGCTGTTTGTGTCTGCTGCGTGTTTGGTTGAGTTGCATTTTTTAATTTTCCAGAGACTCAATTTTGTAGTGGGGTTAACTAGGATGTGCAATGGAACATGTTATCTTTATCGGACATATTCGTACCATGAGGTTTATCTCCCCCCCCCCCCCAAAGCTTATTTAACTGCATGTATTTGTGGTTAAAACAGAACATAAATGTGCTTCCATTTGCTCTGTTGTTAACATATTTTCGATGAGGGTGCTCACATTGATGCTGTTTCTTGCTCTTTTTAGATGTTTGATTTTGTCAACGATTCTGTGTTGATAATAGAGTATTAGCTGAAGAATCGAGATGATGAGTCTTATTCATGGAAAACCCTGAGCTCCTGGATTAAATATTATTGATTGTCACAAACTGAGTACTCTGAGTCTTATTCATTGAAAACGCTCTTTGAGTATTTATTTATTTTAGATTTTGCGTGCAACGAATTATGCATTTGAACGTTTGACAAGCAGAAGATGAATCACAGCTTGTACGTACATAATGTTCTGTTTTTTGTTTTATGGGACATAGATGTGAATTACTCCTACTTAATCAGATTGGCATAATGTGCAGGGCTAATGTGACCTTTGGTTGTATCTGCTTTAAACTCTCATTTGTCCTTGTGTAATTGTATGTTCGCTTGATCGTTTTTCTAAAGCGAAAACAGAGATTTTATTCAGCTTGGACGAATAAAGGTACAATGTCAAAATCAAAAAAAAAGGGTACAATGTCAGGTGGTTTCGTAAGCCAGTCTGGCGACCAAAACGTGAATTTTGACAAAAATAACCACGTGGCGAAACTTCAGAAAAAAATAACCCATTTTTGAAACAAATTATGAATATGACCTTTTTGGGGCTCCTGTATAGCCCCTGCCTTGGGTGCCACACCCGCTACCAGCTAGGCAACGTAGGCCCCAGCCCCAGGTTATGTAGCGCCGGCAACTAGGGCTACACAGGTACAAGGCGTACAACGACGCCGGCTTCTGGGGCTCTACTCCCTTCGACCCTTTTCACTCGCCTTGCCCGAGCGCTTCTCCATGAACATGTTTAGGATGACTTCAATGGGCTGACGCATCGAGTCCGCGCTGGTTCGTTCCTGTCCGCGAGGGCCAAAAACAAGGCCCAACGGGCGACACAAACGGATCGAGCTGCGCTTTTTGTTCCGCCGCGCGTCCGCCCCGACGCATCCCTGGCCCAAATTTGGGCAACCGACGCGCCGGGCGGACGCGCGGCGGAAAACGCGTCCGCGAGCTCACGTCCAAACAAGCGAAACAGGAAAAAAATCGAAACAAAATGGTTCGCGGAAATGGGCCGAGCCCATATAGTGAGCGGGGGAATGCGCCGGGACCTTCGCGCCACGTAACGCGTGGTATAGGCGCTCCCAGCAAGATGGCAGACATAACGAACCAAAAAAAAAAGCAAGACGGCAGGAGGGAGAAGCGCAGATAAAAATTATGGATAATATTCGGCACAAAGTTTATGATAAAAATATTTCAAACTCATATAAACCAAACTCATGTGTGCCATTAGACAGAAATCTGTCCAATTATATCGGCCGGCTAGCCAACCTTTTAGAATTGGTATTTTATAGTAAGAATCAGAATTGTATCAAAGACAACAACTTCAAAGCAGCTCTTATAGTGCGGATTGTCAGCTGAAATATGCAGTTTCAACTATCATGTTTTATTATAGCAAACCTCGGCAATCCATGTGTAGTAGATTTTTCTTGTGAAACTCCATTGTTGTATTAATTTTGTCCTGCATCTGGAGAAAAAACGTAAACCTAGACGTGTGGTTGTGTATGTGTTTCATAATCTCTCACCACTGGGCTAAGCGGTGAACTTAGGTCACGCCACCACATTTAAAAAAATTGTAAGCTGATAGTCACACGAGGAGAGGAGAGGCGAAGATTATAATGGTGAGGTGTGACGGCCGCGACCGTGCTGCTTGGGCACAGGTGAAGTTTACAGAGGCACGGACATATACGTACATATAGTGTAATATTTATACATGAATGTGTTGGTCGAAATGAAAATGCTACAGTACGTGAGTTACCGGGAACAGCGAGATGGATCTTGTTGTCGAAAGAAATTTCTAACGGTTAAACGAGTGCGACGAATTTGATAATTCTTTTCTAAAAAGATATGAACTTCGATCTAAAATTAACAAGTTGACGAAATTCAATATCGTTCACGGGAATGGAAACTACTCATCGACATGCATATATATGTGTATATCGTTTCTCAAATCAAAATACGGCAGTGTATATAGATGGTAACAAATAAAGGGTTGATTCGATGAGTTTTCAAAGATCTGATTTGTCTTGTGTTGTAGGTGACATAGTATTCTAAAGAGCTGCCATAAAATAATCACATGCATGTGGGTCCATATAAGACCTAAAGCACATGATGAGGTGGAGCAACCACAAGCTTGGAAATCTAGGGAGCTTAGGTATTAGAAAGATAAAATAATCACATGCATGTGGGTCCATATAAGACCTAAAGCACATGATGAGGTGGAGCAACCATAAGCTTGGAAATCTAGGGAGCTTAGGTATTAGAAAGATGCGCGATGCACCGTATATTCTCAAGTCTCAGTTTTAGATTCTCAAAGGACACGGACACAACTTCGACGTGCGACCAAGATTTGGGCTAATTAACTTGATAGTACTGATGGTATCTGCATGCACGTTTTTTCATTGACTACCTACCTGAAGCTTTTTAGCATATACACTGACAATTCTGTCTTGGCCGCAAGTAGGCTGACATGTTCATATATTATCAGCAGTGTCGTGTCTCATGTGTACACCTGCAGTTCAGTTATTAAGATTGAGCTAAAGATCTTTTTTTGCGGATTATTAAGCTAAAGATCTGATTGTACAATCTAGAGGTGGATTGGCTAAACTCCCTAGATGGTCCTTTTGCTGAATAGTTTTGATACTTTATTGGTTTTTGTCACAAAAATGTTAGGTGTACATGCTTTCAATTTGAATAACAGAACATATAGTACAATCAACTGGTGTTGTTTCTACGGTTATGGATGCAGCAGAACAAATGTTGTTTAGACATCATTGTTTTTCTTCATAGTTCACTATATACATCTTCATAATACAGTCATACTCATACTGTTCCTACTGTAAAGTGCAACTTTTAGTCCGCTATAAAACTTTGTACTTTGGCCAATTGATTTGAGTAGATCACTTTTGCTACAATATGGATGAAAAGGTGCATCAAAACACCTTGCAAATATGTTGTCTTGTGTTAAATGCAGAATTTAACCTTCGTGTTCCTTGCATGGCGATATACTGAATATTTTCCGGAGGAGTGTAGACCAAGGTTTGAAGTGTTCATGTCATGACACCTACAGCTCCATGAATGATAACTCCATAACATTAGATTCTTGCTTTACAAATTTGGTATTGGCATCTCGGGAACTAGACAAACAACATACAGAACCGTGAAGTCAAGTGTTTTTTTCTCCCGTTGCAACGCACGGGCCCTTTTCCTAGTATATTTATAATCAGGAAACAAATAAGTATATTTATATTGTTGTATACTATAAGCCTGAAAAATCCCTTTCTGATATTTTTTGTATTATGGTTAGATCTGTAAAAAAAGAAAAAGTTGTAGATATGAAACTATATATTGTTAGATCCGTAAATTTATTTTGGTGTAGCTCACAGCGCAAATTATTTTTTGCAATTATACTTCTCACGCTTGTCGTATATTTTGTCTAGAACGTGCAGGATTCTTTTCAAAAATTTCTAAAACTCTTTGACTTTTTGAAAACAGTAAGATCACTTGAACTCGGAAGCACGAAATATTCACTCTTGCTGCATCTAAGGTTTGCTCCAACGTGAATATGCAGGTAGCCACAAAATGATTCGCTTGCTCTAGCTCATGTTCAACGACGCCCTTTGTCCTTAACTAGACATCTGAGTGCGGCAAACGCCGCGCGCGCGTGTTTTTTAATTTGAATTTGGAAATTACGGAGTTCTAAAGTTGTCTAAGTTTGGAAATAATCAAAATCCGGAAATGCTTTTGTTTTAAAAATGGTCGGATTTTACAGGTTGCTGAAATTTGAAAATTGTTGTGTTTGGAAAATGTTTACGTTTTAGAAACGTCTAGAATTTAAAAATTGGTTAAAGTGGAAACTATGAAGGGATGAACTCTTGCCGCGTTCATAAAATGATCGGATTTGAAAGAATTTTAGATTTTTTGGAGAGATTAAATTTGTAATTTGGATTAGAATGCTCCAATTTGGTTTTTTTTCTTCTTAACTTTTTGCAGATGTTAGCAAATTTGAATTTCTCAAACGTGTTCATTTTCTTTTACGTAAGTAGTTGGTTATATATTTTAAGAATGTTTCTTGCGTGGTTATGTTGGCACGTGTGTGGTTATGTTGGCACGTTTATTGTATTTGAATTCTTTGTGCATTCATTACATGCGCAGATTTGAAAAGCATTTAATTTTTTGAATTATTCAAACGTGGAATTTGATCATATGATGTAAGTAGGTGGTTTTTTTTTGTGTTCATGTTGACATATTTGTTCTATTTTGCCCGCCCACTAAATTTAATTTGGAAGTGTCCGTATTTAAAACTGCGCAGATTCAGAAATTATTGAAATGCAAATAGGGCTCACATTTTAAAATTATCCACATTTCGGTAATCGTTCAAATTGGGAAGCCATACAATTTTGAATATTTTCTAACGTATTTGAATTCTTTTTAACGTCTACGAAATACACAAATTTGGAAGGCACATAAAAATTGAAAACTTGATAATTAGACATCATTTATTTTTATGCGACCACTTTCACGTAGTTGTCATATTTTTTATGTGGATGTATTTAAAATTATTGTTTTACATTATTCACGTAGCTGTCATATTTTTTGTGTGGATGTATTTAAAATTATTGTTTACATTATTTACCATTTTTCCGGAATTGTTTAATTAAGCTGGGATATTTTTCCTTAAAAAAAAAAATGGACAAATCTGGCCGGAGTTCCCGCGGCGGCGCCGAGCTCGCCGGCGGCGCGCCGCCTCGTTCTGGAAATGCGGGTGCGCACGTTCGACGCGCGTCGTCGCGGGGAGCCCGGGAGCGGCGCCGCCGCCGCTGTTTGGTCGCCGGAGCGCCGCCGGCAGCGCGCGGAGGCGGCGGAGAGCAGCGCGCACGGCGTCGTCGATTCCGGCGCCGCCGCCGCGTCCCGGAACGCGCCCGTAGGCCAGAAGCTGGAGGCGGCGACGGCGGAACCGTTGGTGGGCCGCGATTTGGACGGGGAGGGGTGGAGCGGCGGCGACCTCCGCGTCGCGGGAGAGCTGGGAGAGGGCTGGGGAAGGATTCGTGAAGGTTTTGCACGGAAGCCACTGGAGTTTCGGAAAATTGCTGTCAGGTCCCTGGCGGGGTGTTTTCTGCAACTGTGCTGCGCCAAAACTCGTGCGAGGCGACGTGTCGCGTTCTGATTGGTAGAAATTGACTTGCTACAGTGTCGTGCGGGTTTGGGGCGATCTGGGACGTCCGTGAGGTCGATCGGACGGCCCCAGAAAATTCGGTGATGTGGACGCATGAGGGAGCAGCGATTCCTCCTACTTTTATATATATAGCTACCTCCGCGTCGCGGGAGAGGGAGAGGGCTGGGGAAGGATTCGTGAAGGTTTTGCACGGAAGCCCCTGGAGTTTCGGAAAATTGCTGTTAGGTCCCTGGCGGGGTGTTTTCTGCAACTATGCTGCGCCAAAACTCGTGCAGGGCGACGTGTCGCGTTCTGATTGGTAGAAATTGACTTGCTACAGTGTCGTGCGGGTTTGGGGCGATCTGGGACGTCCGTGAGGTCGATCGGACGGTCCCAGAAAATTCGGTGACGTGGACGCATGAGGGAGCAGCGATTCCTCCTACTTTTATATATACTAGAAGTAAAAGGCGCGCGTTGCTGCGCCCGACCACATTGTTGAAAGAACAATGGAAGTGTTTGTGAAATTCTGAATACTACAAATTTCTAGAAAATTAAAGAGACTGGACAATGTAGGTGCGACATACATGTCCAAAGTTTATGTTTGTTTAGAAATTGAACATATCCAAAAGGAAACAACAAAATACATTCCAGAGAAACTCTGTACAAAGATGTCAACATTGTCAAACAGGATGAACAATGAACACTAAATTAACTCTTATCCAATGGAGACGAACAAACAAATGGTTACCTTCTATTTTCGCATCTTTCATAAACTCCATGGGATTAGATGGTATGTACCTCAGCCTGTCTTGCAACTCTGTCTGCGAATATTATCTCCAACATAGTAGCATGCAGTCTTGTTAGGCGGGTATCCAATTTGTACAGGATCCGGACATATTATGCAAAACTTTACCATTTGGTTTGGAGTAACAAATGTCCACATAAATCATAATTTTAGTATTTGCGAATCTTACCCATCCAAAAGATCAAGCACACTTCATGTCAATGACCTAGAAAAATTATCCAGTATCCAACACTTCACTACTCCCATGGCATGCACAACAGAAAGACATAGGTATCACTCTAAAGCACACTCGCATCATTCAGTAAGGAATGAAGTAATTTTTTAAGAAGCACGGCCAACTCATTTTTCCTCAGTACCCAGTTGTACTATATCAGTTTAAATGGCAGAGAAATGATTTAGTTCTGAACTAACCAGCATGCTAGCTTGTATCAGCCTGTTCAAAAAAAAACTTGTATCAGAATGATTTATTTCTCCAAGGTAAAAGTGCAAGAACTCTGATGCAGTTTGCACCTGAAACAGTATGAAAACAGAGGACAATAGTACTATAATCGGAAAAAAAAACTCGCAAAGTTTGTTGGCTCGACACCAATTGATATATTAGATAAATATAAAATCTCTCTTTTGAGAAAAAAACATGTTTAGAGACCAGCAGATTGGCACGCAAGGTACTTATTTAAACTCTTGCAGAAATTGTGTGTACCTGCCTCTTGGACTATGAATTATTAATAGAATTATGATGATTGGTGATGAACTCGGCAAACTCCCGTTGTTAATCGGTATAATGAGTCAGAGAACACACTTTTAGTGCCGGATTGAATAATATCGTGAGTTCTCAGAGTGCTGGTACTCTTAACGGTAAGGGAGCAACAAACAATAATGTCACAGCTAATGGCAGGACATGCAATAGCGTGAAGTCACCAAGAACAGCACCTAACAAAGAAAATGATTCAAGTAATAACCGAGCCACCAGTCGCAACTTACGATAAAGTTTCACCTCCATGGAAAGGTGTTGTGTTGTATCCATATCCAGAAAAGGGCTCACCCTAACTCTGACAGGGACGATGTTGCCAGGTCTGTGGACAATACTATTCCTTGCAAAGGTGTTGTCCCATATCTAGATCAAGAATTTTAACTTTTGCAGAAAAATAGGACTGAAAGATCAATCCAAATCTGATCCAATATGGGCAGTTTATGATGTCGATGGTTCCATGCCAAGGTACTATGCTCGGATTAAGCAACTTTACCGAACTTCATTGTGGTTCAGTTGGCAAGAGTTTGATCCTCTGAATGTGCTGATAAGGAATCGTCTTCTCAGGAGCTGTATGTTGCCTGCTGTAGTTTCAGAATTGAGCAAACAATCCTAACAGAAGATGGAAAAAATGTATTCCCATGTAGTTTCTTGGACAAAAGAAAGAGAAACATATATGAGATTTATCCACTGGAAGGCGAAGTACGAGCCCTTAATGGATGTGAGATCAACCGAAGTTAGAAGCTGATAGGCAGCTAACACACCTTTCACAAAGTTTGAAGAGTATCACCGATAAAAGTCTAAAATATCCACGGTAGGAATCATTCTGTTCAAATATATTCTGTTGGCACTCTTATCCTATGTTTAAGTTCGCCTCAAATCGTAATGAAAGATAATCTTAAATAACTAACATCTAAAGTTAAGTCAGAGCTGAATGGAAATGGTTTGTTCACAACTTTTTATCCTTTGAAATTAATTTCCCATGGGATCGGGCTTTCATATTAAACTTATATATATACTCCCTAGTGCACTAAAACAAGCAAAATTTCCATGACAGCCGATTCTTATGGCAAAAGGTATGCAGAGCCTATCCTAACGGGCAAGGATGCAACAAGAACGGCTGTCAAGTTATGTGATGCAACATAGAACTGAAATAAGAATTGTCGGGTCACCTAACAAGAACGGCTCATAATTTGATTTATGCACGTCAAGTTATGTGAAGTCATAGCAATAGCCAAAGAAGGGGTCGACTTGTTGGTGACCTGAGTAGGGTGACTCACAAAAATGGCTGCCTGAGAGTAGCGAGGGAGACATCAACGATTTTTTCCCATGCTTGGAACATACATACGTCCTACATTCCACAAGCTATGAAAAATGTATACTCTTCCCTTATGCGTGCCTGAAATGTATAAGCAAAAACACTGTCAAAACATCAGTGAAACTGAAAACACAAGCTACACTCGATGCAAAGAAACGACATGGTATTGGAGGCATCATTTTTTTGTCAGATCAAATGAGAACTATTTCAATGACAACACATATAGATGTTCTTTAACAATCTGAAAGGAGCATAAAGATAATACGAAACTCAACATATGAATTTTGTTTCTTCAACATAATGTCAATCACTTCCCCATAATACAGTGAGATACTAATAGATACATCTGTTTTATGACCTAAAGGGGAGAAAAGTACCAACAGAGGATTTTGCAACAGAAAGGGTGATGAAAAAAAGGAGCTGAAACTGAACCTACTGGTCCTACAACTTGAATTTCTGATATTCTTAGATGCCCCGAGTATGTAAAATGCAATGAGCATAACCACTCTCCGTTTTGTAGTTTCCAATCATGGCCTGAAGATGGTTAAAGCAATCAGTTAAAATAATATATGCTACATACTGATGCAAATATGTACGCAGTACAGTTGACATCATTGTAGAATAAGCAAAGATGTCTATCAATGAGATGCAAAAATCACTTTCAGACAATTTGAAGGAGGTTGAGGTGTATAAGTACACACATCAATTTGATAGTTAGATGCATCCGCTTTATGACAAAATCTGGACAAAACTAAGGTGATAAGTGATTATACAGGATATTGCAAAATGACCATGATCAACTTAAGATGACAAGCTTAGAGTTCTGAAATGAAGATAAAAAAAGAGGAATGAATAATAAAGAGGAATGGGCACTATAGTCACTGCTGGTGAATAGGAAACATAATCTAAAAGCAAAACATGTATGGAAATGAAGCTAGTATCATACAGTCAATCGATATAATCATGGCCATGCTCTATTATTGAATATACAGGAGAATCTCAATCCCAGGGCTCATCCCGTGCTTATTACTACTGCTTATAGTAATTGCTTATTAGTACTACTTATAGTAATTGTACAGACAGAAGTTTAAAATTTTCTCTCAAGAGAAGATGAAGAAGATCAAAAGAGACAACACAAGCAAACAATTTATCACACAGAGCCACTTATCCTAGATTCTTTATACCAAGAGACATAATTGAAACTCGGATCTTCTTAATTAGTATTGCATGATTACATTAAGAAATGCAAGAACAACCTATTACACTATAGGATGAAAACTACTCTATTTAACCGTCTCTTTTCATCTGTTGTAGAACGTTTTGAGGATATCAGGATACTTCCAATAACTCTTTTAGGACAAAAACATCACACACGTCCCTGCTAGTTGTGGGGCTAAGCGCCTTCCATATGATATTCTCACTGCATTACAAATTTGCAATAAGCTAACTTGCAATGGAATAGAACATCAATATGAAAAATAAATTTCATGTTTACCAGATATTGGTAGCAGTGAACAAAGCATTGCTGAACCTGAACCATAGCCTTTCTGGCGAAGTTCACCTAGAGAGATAACAATGATGCCACAAAAGAAAAGCTGAAATGATAATGAGAATACCATTCCCAGTTCCAAGTTGGCTCACGCTGCCATAAATTTCAGACAGACATATGCCACAGCTTTCCCAAGTACTTCTGTGCTCCATTCATGAGTAAAAGGTACAACGTTCATCACAATAATACTGGATATATGACATGAATCAACAAGCATTGAAATTTTCACTGACCATTCGTTGCATAAATGACAAATTACATACTCATCAACATTTATAATTTTAGATGGAAAAGTAAACCACAACTGAAAGAAGCAGCAACATCACGGATAGCCTTGGTCCAGAAGTGGGAAGAGATGGGGATAAGGGGCACGGAACCTGAACTCGAGCATCGACAGTGCGTCGTCCAGCGCCACCACCTCCGTCCACAGCTCCCGCTCCCCCCGCCGGCCGCCACTGCTCCTCCCCCGCCAACTTCAACCTCTGCACAACAACCCCATTCCAATCCAAAAACCATGATAAAAATCCCCCTCCCAAAACCCTAAGGCCAGCACCAATCGAAGTGGGGCTGGGTGCGTGGAGCTCCTCGCGCTCCTCGTCGCAGGAGCGGACGCGGCAGCCGTCGGCGCCACCGTGGGGCAGGCAGAGCAAGGTCCTTCTGCTGCCTTGGCATCCACCGCCGCGCCGCTTGGTGGCGGCCAGGCCATCTTCGGCAGCAGCAGCGAGACCAGGCGCGGGCGGCGGGTAGTCCTCCTCCTCGTCGGCACGCGGCGAGGACCGTGGCGATCTCCGACACCGTCTGCTCCTCCAGCCTCCATCATGTCGTCGTCAGCCGCCTCGCACGGGAGAGGAGAGAGATGGACCTCTGGGCAATGCGGTGGAAGATTTATTTTTTCCGGTCAAAGGTGCGGGAGGAGGAGTCAGGACTCAGGAGTCTTCCCAGAGAAGAATGGGAGAGAGAGACAAAAAGATGAACCGACCTAGACGTGTGAACTCCTCATTGGCGTTGAAAGCAACGAGAGGTCTCATATCTTTGAGACTGACGCAGACAGGTGGGACCCACAAGCGCTGTGGGGCCAGGACGCACCAGAGGCCTCCAATCCCAGGGAGCTTAGATATGTTAGAGATAGCTATAGCTATAGCTATGGGAGCTCCTATTCGCTCCCGCATGCAGTGTTTTCCATGCTGGGTCGCTTCGGATGAGTCTCAATAGCACGTGCTGTTATCTCCCCCCCCCCCCCCCCCCCCAACAATAAAATATATGGATATTTTTTATGAGAAAAGACAAAAACACCACAAAAAATAGAGGAAAACTGGCAAAATCCTGAGAACCCGACAAGAACCTGTAGAAAGATCCCAATACCAGAAAGGGCAATGCACTGGGCCTGTCCGTCTAGAGTATGGTAGATGATTTATAGGATATTTCGTACTTAACAAGGCAGATCCTAGTTGCCACCTTTAGGCTGATTAAAGCATTTTCAAACGAATTGTGTAGGATTTTAACTCATAGGATTTTCTGCTATAGTGTTCACTTGATTCAAAGGAATGAATCCTTCAATACTCATGTGGATTGTTTCCCTACACTGTAATCTTATAAGATTTCTAACATGAGGTGAGACCTATTAGAAAAAAATTATTTGTCTATGATAACTATGACATGTACTCAACCCTAGAGAAAATTCCTCCATATTTCCTACGGTGCTATCAAAACACATGTTACTTGTTTCTGCGTTTTCGGTTCGTTGAAGAATTTCAAAGGTCACATCCCATTCCAGCAAGATTCCTATTTCATTGTTTTTCAAATCCTGCAAATCAAAGAGGCTCTTAGCGGTAGCTCACACCTCTTGGAGCAAGTTGTTGGGCTGGGCCTAGTTTGTCAAGCACATAATTTCATACTATCGCTACATCCTTTTTTGTTAGCATGCGCATGGAGCTGGTTTTTAGGCCGTAGTTTTTGTCGCTTCTTGTTCCGATTTTCTTTGGATGCAGTGTCTTTTTTTATTACTTTAGAAAACTATTCACCAGGTATGAAAGTGTATGAAATTAGAAATCTAGAAAAAATGTTCACGTGGTTTGAAAATTGCCTACGGGTTTAATAACCTGTTCGTAGATTCAGACAATATTTCTTTTACATATTAAATTTCTTGTGTAGATACAATTTATTTTGATGTTTACACAAATGTTCATGAGGTTCAGTTTTTTATTTGTTCAAAAATATGCGTTCGTGGAATTACAAATGTACATGAATTCCAAAAAGAAACTTCAAGGATTCAAAAACAAATATATCACGAGCTTTAAAAGTTAATTATGGTTTAGAAAAAATCACGAATTCTAAAATATTCATGCTTTGGAAAAAATATGTATGCTTATTTGTAATTAGAAAAATATTAATTAATATGAAAAAAATCAGGAGATTCAAAATTATCTATGGGTTCAAAAAGTTATGTTCAATTATTCAAAAAAATTATGAGGCTTGTTTAATATTACCGCTATTACTGTGAGGACATGTTATCTAGGATAGAGAGATTGGGTTTATTCCTAGTTTGTCTTGCACCACAAGTCTGATCCTTGTATATTTTTGCGTGGAAGGCTTAATAATACATCCAAGCCTACTACACCAATTCTCATCCTTTTCCACAAGCACACTTAGATATGGAGACATGTGTCCCCGTGGTTGCGGGCTGCGGCGTGGATGAGGGCCGCCTCACACCATGTGGAATCCCCCTGGCGGCGCTGGGTATGCCCCTGTATTCACAGGAATACCCAAGTTTCTGACAAGAAAAAAATCATGTACGTATTTGGCCCAGGCAAGCAACTGAAGCAAGCAGTCTCGTGCGAGCCGTGCATGTATGCGAGCCCTGATGCGAGCCGGCCTAGCTCCCTCGCGTGGAAAAGAACGTGCACGACATATTTGGCCCAGCCCAACTGCAGCTCACCAAGGCAGAACAGAGGCAGAAATGCACAGACGCGAAAAAAGCCCATCTCGCTCGCTCGCTCCATCGGCCGTCGCTCGCATTGCACGCACAGACCACTCACGCGCAGACGGCCACAGACGCTCTCTGTCATTTGCCCCTTTCCTAACTCGACCTAGACCACGACCTGCTCGACGAGCCGCCGGCCGATGCAGCCCGGAGCAGTTGACGGCCGCGCCCGCGGCGGCGGCGCCCCGCCCCCCGCCGACCAGCGCCCCTCCCGTCCGCCCCGCCCCGCCCCAGCGCCCCCCAGCGCGTCCCCTTCCGTGCGTGCTCGACCTGTTCCCCAGCGACCCAGCCGCCGCCGCCGGCCTCCTCTGTCCTTGTCCGGCTCCGGCTGCTCCTCTCCTCCCTCCTCCGCGCCTCCCTCCCCAGCTCCCTGCCCAGCTCGCTTAGTCGCTACCCCGGCGGCGATTTGGAGCCTTGGAGGCAAGTTATTGTGAGCTACAGCCTGAGATGTAAGTAATCCAGATTTCCTTGTCTGAGATCCATCTGTGATGAATGTTTTCTGGATCCCATGTTTACTGTGTATCTCCGTATCTGCCAGAGTAGGTTCCGAGAGTAGCATTTTTGCTATGAATATATGCTCACGTTCGTGGCATTTTTGTGCCAATTTATAGTGGCAGTGGCTCTAAACCAGTCAGGTGTCCGGCTTGTAAGAGGAATTGTGAAGGACCTACAGCCTGACAAATTAATCCTGGACAATGGAGAGGAGGTTCCTTATGGTTTGTTGGTACTTGGTATGGTCTACTGGAGTTGATGCTTCATCATTCGTTAA
Source organism: Poa pratensis (assembly GCA_947311845.1). Taxonomy (NCBI): domain Eukaryota; kingdom Viridiplantae; phylum Streptophyta; class Magnoliopsida; order Poales; family Poaceae; genus Poa; species Poa pratensis. The sequence continues at coordinate 49,266,863 of CAMZMU010000085.1, read as the reverse complement.
GCCATTGCCATTTCCTAAGTCGCACGGTGTAATTGTTTGGTATGAGGCAACACCTGTCGGCTCATGTCTAAGTCCAGGATTCTTACTAGATTATGCATCCCTTGCAGGATCGGTGTAGATGAGTGGTTCTGTGTTCCTTCAGTTCCAGATGTGTTCGCTATTGGTGACTGCAATGGTTTCCTTGAAAGCACAGGCAAGGAAGTTCTCCCAGCTTTGGCTCAGGTAATTTGAGAGTATTTTGTCAAGCTTCTATCTAAAACCATCGAGGCATATGCATTGTTTCCTTGATGGTGGTTCTATTTTGATTTAAATATGTTGTTGTTACCATTCTACCAAATGATTATGGTTAATATAATATGAAGTATTGATGCGTGTAGACAATTTTAGTTTTCTTGCATCATTTTTTTCTTCCCTTTAGAGTTCGCCCGACCTCATTTTTTTCCCGTCCTCCGCCACTGTATAGTACATTTAGAGCAAAATTTTTTTTTTGGGAGGAATACCCATTGTTCATTTCCTGGAGCCGCCACTGCCCCTTGGTGAGCGGATGAGTGTCACTTCCAGCCTCGCAGCACGTGCGCAACCCTTCCGCCTCAAGCTCCTCGCATGATGACTTCGTGAAACCAAAATGTTCAACCTCCAATTGATGTTCTTGCAATCTGCTTTTTGTGTACTCTGAAAACTTGAAACCATGTTCTGTTCTTGTTCTAAATCTCCTTTTTCTTTTTGTTGATGTCCTGCAAATCTCTCTATATCTTCGTGGACACATGTCCACCCCACCGCCATACGACCAGAGGGCGTCATTCGAGATCGAAGAAGGAGAAGCAAATGACTATTGCGTAGGTCATAGTGTAGTCCTTGTACATGACCTGCATACGTCATAAGCAACACAATATGGGTGTTGAGCGATGAGGAGCCAATGCTTAATAGACAGCCGTGATTGCCTACTAGTGTGACACAGTAGCAGGGCAGTAGTGCGCAAGATGGATCCATTGCAAGGTCGACACGTGGTCCTCCTGCTCGCGTGGCAGTCACACGTCATCAGGGGCAGTGATCGCAGAAAAGCAAGTAAGTGCCCCTGCCACGTCAACATCAGTGCCTGCCTGCTGACCTGTGTGGCTGTACTGCCACCTGTGTGTGCTGCACTGATTCATCGACGGCTCGGATATTTATGTGTGTGTGGCAGGGGAACGAACACGCACGCCGGTGTCCTTCCTTGCATGCATGTTTGTTTCCCTCCGACCAACCAGAGGTAATTAGCCATAATGCTCATATTATAAAATTTATCTAGTCATAGCTGCATTGTGTACAAAATCACACCCATATAGTTTATGTAGCAATGTTTAGAGTCGTCGACCGGATATCCGAAATACATTTCGGGTAGTACGAGCATCTACTCCCACCGTTTGAAAATACATTTCAAAAATAGTCGGAAAAAAATCTGGGTATACCTACAATATTTTATGCTTCAGATAAAATTTCTTTTAAAATCTCATTTTACAGCACCAATTTTGTTCTTTTTTACACAAGTCATAGAAAATGACTTTTGTCGTGAAACTTTATGCGTGGACATAAAATGTCAACATGAACATCCAAATGATTTTACTGATTTTTATTTTACATTTAGAATTTTTGATTTTTAATGGGAGTACATGCTTCTACTACTCGGAACGTCGCCTCCGCAGTCTTCCTTATACATTAGTCGGGACGGTTCGATATCTTCCCACCCACTCGAGTTCGAGTTCTCTTACGCGCAATTTCGATGATGTTGCACCATTCAATTTAATTACATGCCAAGAGGCTCCTCCCTTGTTGAAATTATTATTTTTCACCTTATATTTCATGGAGAAAATAAAGTTATCCACAAACATAGGCTTATGGATGATTTTGAACTTGTGGATTATCCACAAGCTAAAAAATTTGGTTTCTCGCTTCTCTCTCACCTATGTGCACATATTAATAAACAAAACACGCCGCTTCTAACTTAGGATACTAAGATTCACTTTATATATGATGGAAAAACTCGTAGGACAAGTAGGTCCCAACTTATGGCTAAACTTGAGCTTATACATTGTGGATGCCCTAAGGTCACACATATAGACCAGTGCATGCCTATGCAACTCTTATTTGCCATTGGAACACTTTGTTCATGTAAGAGCATCTCCATCAGGGGCCTCCAAATGACCGCCAAAGGCCCAATGGGGGTCCAGACGCTAAAAATCGCCACCAGCGGCCCCCAAAAGGATCGCCCCGAGCGATTTTGTGTCCGGCACACCCGAGAGTGCCTCCAAATTTGGAGGCCCTCTTGGGGGTGCCGGACATGGGGGCGGACATGGCTCTGACAGAGTTGGCCCGCCCGTCATACACACAGCGTCCGCGCCCGTGTTAACTTGGATGTGCAGGAGGCCCTTCCGCCGCGTTTAATGTTGAGGCAGCGAGACGGCGGCACGCCTGTTAGCACGCGTCGCAATAACGCCGCGCCCGTTCCCTTGGCGGGCGCAGAGTGAAGCGACGCGTCGCAATAACGTCGCCCCGGTTCCCATGGCGCAGACAGAAGCGACACATGCTGAAGTCACATCGGATGCCCGCGGCGGCGCCCTGCACACTCGTCGTCGGCGTCAATGCGCGGCCAGGCAAAGCGGTGGCCGCGTTAATGCAGGCCACCCAACCCCACTCCTCCGGCCGCCATTAAAACCCGACGCAGCGCAACCCTCCTTTCCCCACACCACCACTTCTCCCTCTCTCTCCCTCTCACACAAGAAGATAAGCCGCCATGGCGGGCAGCGCGACGAGCGTCGCGGTGAGCAACGCCACGAGCAGCTGGAGGAACGCCGCCGTCGCAACAAGGAGGCGGAGATGACCAAGGTGTTCTAGCGGGACATGTGGCGCGTGAGGAGGCCGACAATGCGCCTCCATACGTGCTCTCGCTGGAGACCGCGCGGCTGTGCAGCCGCCACGCAGTGCCGGTGGACGACGTCGCCACCCTTCCAGACGGGTGGGTGAGGAGCGCCGCCAACATTCCGCTGGCGCAGTGGCTCAGCGGGTAGGAGCGCATCGCCTTCCTCAAGCGGAAGGGATGGAGATGCCGTAGCGAGCAAAAGCTCGACCCCAAGTACTCCATCTCGGCGCGCTACCGGCAAGTCGTGGTGGACGCGGAGTACGAGGCACATCGTAGCGGTGGACGAGCGCCAACGCCGGAGTTGTCCGCTACGGATGACGAGCGTGACGGCGACCCCGAGCTGCCTCTACCACCGGCTGCATCTTGGTCAGCAGCATCGCCGTCACCGAAGAAGGGGGCACACCGCAAGCCGAAGAGGCTTCCCATCAAACGTCCCGCCGCATGTCACGGCGGTAGATGGAATGCCACGCCCCGGGAAACCAAAAGCCTCTGCCGGCTAAGCCGCGTCTACGGGACGTTCCTCAAGGCCAGAGCCGACGCACTGGCCGCCGGGAACGTTTCTAAAGGCCGTAGCGGACGGCAGTAGCAGATGAAATTTCCGGCGCCGAATCATCGAGGCATGCAAGTCTCTTGGTGATTCCGGCGCTTGGTTCGCATCTTCTTCCATGTCAGCAGCGTCGACAGGCCATGATGAAGCGGCATCTCTCTCCTCGGCAGGCCATGAAGCGACATTTCTCTCCCCACCGGGGCTTGTAGTGGTTGGCTAGACGCCGTAGCGTGTAGCTGGTACCGCCGTAGTTTAGGTTTAGTTTGTTAAATCTCGTTTAAATTCCGACGGAGTTTTAATGAATGAAAATTATAAAAAATGTTTGGGTGTCTGTTTTGGGTGGTGCCGCTGTTGGCGGCCTCCAAATTTTGGGCCTCCATTGGGGGTGTCGGACACGAATTTAGAGGCCCCGGTGAAGACGCTCTAACTCTAATTTGGCGTTGCTACATTTTTTTAAACTTCGTGGCTCAAGAGATAGTACTTATATTCGATGGACATTCGATGGACGCAACGTCTCAGAGATATGAGAGCAAAGCAAGCAAGCAAAGGTGGCTAGCTAGGCAAGTACATCTATTGCCTACTAGCCATGACTTACATATACGAACGCTGACAACAAAGGTAGCCAAACACGAACGACGACGTTGCACAGTCGTCAATGGACTCGTCGATGCGCTCTGCTTGCTTTTGCTTCTCCTGCCGGCCATACTCCTCCCCCATACGAGAGCCATGTACTTTACTGTAGGAGTACAATGTACTTTCTCCCATGGCACCTCTTTACATAGTACTCCCTCCGTTCGGAAAAGGATGTCACAAAAATGAACTATAGGTAGACCATTTTTGTGACATCCTTTTCCGAACGGAGGGAGTACAATATATATGGGGCTATGCCTAGCTAGAGTGCTTGTGCTGGCTATAGCTTGAAGAAGCAAATCAATGGCCAATAAAGGATGCATGACCAGTGAGCATTGCAGATCTCCACCCATCTCTTTCTCCAGATCTTCTGCCTACTGTAGTGCAGTAGGAGAAGTATTTTCAGTTTTTTACACAGTGGGGTAGCTCTAGTCGATACAGTATACTCCAGTAGTATGTAGTGTAGCACAGTAGCAGTGCACACAATCTAGTATCCACTGTAGTGTGCAAATAATCTTACACCTTCCCCTCTTTCTGTAGTATGCATGATATATCTACATGCAAATGGAAATCTGCAGCTTACCATATACTATCACCATTTCACCATACATGCACCTGCATAGTCAGCTGTTGGCCCAGCTAGCACTGCAAGGCGAAATAGGCTGCTTCTCCATATATGGTCCATACCAAAAAGTGCAATCCCCATATACACGCGCGCCCACATCTCCCTGCACTATGTTTTTTCCTTTTTCTGCGCTATGCAGATCAATGCTACATCAGAATTGCTAATTTAGACGGTTGCTATGGATGGGCGATGGGGTGCACACACCACAACATTGTGTGTCTATTATCAGATAATCGACGACCCATCATGTGATTTAGAAAGAAACGACATTATTAGATAGATGTGGTGCCCGAATGGAGGCACACCCACCGCACGGCAATGATCGTGATGTGGCGGTGGCATGTGCGGTATGCACATTTAGCAGTATAAACTTTGAGCAAAAAAAAAAAAGATAGATGTGCCTTAGAGACAAACTTTAAATTAATAAGGCCAACAAAAACGACCGAGACATAGTTATCAGCTTAAAGTAAAAGAGAAAAACGACATCCATTTGTAAGAAGATCATGACTACAACAAGCTAACACACGATTCAGTTGATGCATATGGTCTTCGCACAGTTGAAGAGCCAAGGATGTCGCCCGTAGACTGGCGCAAATATCACAAACAACCGACTTCACCGGCGGAGTCGTTTTCCCTGACCTCACCTACGTGCACTCCGATGATTTCGACACAACACATAAATTTGGTGAGATGTACCAGCAGCTGGGCCATGTGGGCGCGGACCCGCGCGCCCCTGGTACGAGAAGATGAATAAGAGGAGGATGAGTGGCACATAATGCATGCCGCAGGGGAGAAGCATGCTTGCCACCTGCACCTTCGGCTCCCACCACGTCGGTTTCATCGGTTATCGATATCGACTCCGATTATACTAGGCACCACCTCCTCCCACCACTAACTAATTTTTGTTTTATTTTGAATTTACATTTTATGTAATGTTTGAGTAGGCGTATTTGGGAAGTTTTTATAATCATCTTTATTTCAAATGAAGTTTGACCAAATTTAAACGGGCAAGAGGGCTCCCTCCTCGGCTGGGATCCTCTGCAGAACATTTTACTGGGAAAACGGCTGGATGTGCTCTAATATCAGGAGAGTTGTCTTTTGTATAATGCCTTGATCACCAAGAGCTCAGCAAGATGTACCAAAAAATTAACAACCTTCTTAATCGATGAATCATGGCAAGTCTTTTAACTCGCTTTCTCACGAAAAAAAAAATTGCTAGCTACACTGAGTTTCCTTATACAAGAAAAAGAAAACTAATCATGCACACAGCCGTGTCGGCACTAAGGAAAAAAAATAGCGTGCTACAGCAAAATAGCGTCGGCCTTAAAATACGATATTAGCGTGCTATATCGCGTTATAGCGTGCTATTAACGAGACATTATACACTAATTGATTTAGCGAGACAGTTCTGAAAACGCTATAGCGTGCTATTAGCGGCGCTATAGCGTGCTATTTTTTTCCATGGTCGGCACGCACCACCCAACTCATCTTCCCGAGCATATCATCCCACTCCCAAAGCATACGATATTTTGTAGTCAATAGAAGCAAGAGGCTCATGGAAGGAATATTTTAAATGAAATGACTACTGTAGCGCGTACAGTAGTACGTACCGATGTGGCTAGAAACTAGACTGTGTGCTTGTTTTGTTTGTACCGAGCCCACAACCCATGGTGGTACTATATTGCAAAGTGCGGTGGAGGGGCCCACAACCCATGGTGGCATTTGGTGGTTGATGTGGGCCTAAGCGGGCTATGGTCTGGTTTGTGGTGGCTCCGTGTGAGACTTATTTTTCGACATCCTGGATGGCGCAACTGCTATGGTCTGGTCAGCTAACATGGGGGGCTCCAAGCTCATGCTGGCTAGCGATGAAGCCGGTAGTGAAGTATGGTGTACTTCTTCATCAGTGAGACTTGTGGCAATTCTCTCCTCTATGTGCTGATGGCTCATGTCGGTGTTTGTGTCCTTGGCCCTCGTGTCGTCTCTAGCCGGCCCTGCTTTTGCAACATTCATGGTCATCGCATCAATGCTTTGGTCACAGGGAACCTGTGACATCGTCTCCAACAACACCATCATCATTTATGCGCTCGTCATCGACTCTTGCATTCAGTAATCGCAAACCAAACGTGGCCTTATGTGTGAATCATGCATCCACTCTACAAATGATCACTTCGACGTTGTCTTGTGGCCGTATTTCCGACTAGTTTCCCTAGTTCTCAGGGATATGGAGGAACCCTAAAGCCTAGCATTTACATACGCACATATACAATATTTATTCGCCATAATTATAGTCCCACACATTTTTAAACCTATTACAGTTTCCATCATTTTCAGGTCCATCCTCTTCTCAATGCCGCCAGGTTGAGTGCCTATTGTGTCGTTCCGAATGGAGGGACAGAGTGGAGGTAGTGAATCCACATATCCTTTTGTTTATGTCTGTTTGGCCGTTTACGCCTTCAATGCATTTCCACTATCGTAGACGGTGCTTTTGTGTTTCTCCTTAGTTGGATATGTATATATTTCATGGTTTCGTTGGAAGTAAACTGTTTTGATCATGACCCTTCCTGTTGAGAATTGTTTCTTTAATTTTCTTTCATGTTTGTGGTATCGAAAAACTGCCCATTACTATATGTTCTGTCATTCTTTGACAATGGAACCCTGCTTCAGGTTGAGGTCGTATGAAAGAAAAGGCCCACTATATTATTCTCGGGCTCGTTTGCAGAATATGCAGCCATAGGGGTGCTGCGTGGCGTGGTTATAAAGAGAAAATTGCACATAACACCATTGTTTGGTGTCAAAGTTGCACCAAACCCTAGGTTCTCGTCTAATCAGTTGCAACTAGCCCAAATAGATGATTTAGAGACTCTAATAGTATCTGCCATGTGGGCCTGGATTTTTATACTGTATATCATAAATAATATGACAAATTTTATACGGTATACAAAAATATATGAATTTTTTTGTGAATTACAAATTAAAAAATGGGCAGCATAACTTACAAAACTATAAATACCCGCGCTGCTGTGGGAATTTTAGTATTATTTTGTGATTGAAAACTTAAAAAGTGAGATGAATGGTTTTGGCAGTACACAATAGCTGCAACAAAAACAAAACAGTAAGCAAAGAAACAGACTAAGTGAAGATCAATATGCGATTGTTGAAAAATGTTGCATTCATCGTGAAATATAATGTATCCAGCATCGTATAATTTTATAGTAGGGACAAATCTCACTTGATAAACCAAACGGCATTGTAATTAAATTGGAAATGTATGTCAGTCGGGGACAGGGAACATGTTCGTTTATACAAAATTCATTTTTAATCCGAATAATGCTCATGAAATGAGTATTCATAAAATGATATACATTATACAAATTAAGAGCAACCATTTTTTTAATTTGTAGTTCTCAAAAGAATGTCGTATGATTTTAGATATTACGGTATAAATATGTCGTATAATTTTTGGTATATGGTTCAAAAATTTCGACCGACATACGTATTAGAGTCTCTAAATCATCTATTTGGACTGGTTGCAACTGATTAGACGAGAACCTAGGGTTTGGTGCAACAAGTGTTTTGTTTTTGTGATTTGTGCTACTTTGACACCAAACCATGGTGCTATGTGCAATTTTCTCGGTTATAAAAGATGGCTCGCGAGACGCCGATATATAACGAGCAAAGCTATGGCAGCGGTTACGCGTGTGCCTGCCTTCCTGCCTACACACTTGTCTTCCTCCCTTGGGTCGTGTGAGTTGAGTTGCTCGTCAGCTATTCTGTTACTCCTAGACTAGGTAGGTAGCAAGAAAGAAACCTCCGAGGAGGATTCATGGAGGAGCTGTGGAGGGACATGTCCCTGACCTCCTCCCCGGCGGCACTGCTGTACCACCACTACTCCCCTGCCGCCGCCGCTTCCTACCGCGACCGCGCCGTCTACCTCCAGGACTACCTCGCCACCACCTCTCTGCCGCTGCAGCCTCCCCGCACTCCGCCGCCGCCTCCAGGCACGGCGCTCACCCTCAGCCCCTCCCTCGCGTTCACCCACGCTGCTTCCACCGGCACAGGCCCGGCCTCCAACTCCACCAGCTCCGGCGACGACTCCCTCGACATGCTCGACCCCTTCGCCTTCACCTTCCCCAACAGGAACAGGAGGGTTGCTGCTGTGCAGGCGGTTGCGGCGGCGGCAGTAGGGAGTGACCATCGGCAGCGCAGGATGATCAAGAACCGGGAGTCGGCGGCGCGGTCGCGGGCGAGGAAGCAGTCCTACACCAACAACCTGGAGCTGGAGCTGGAGCAGCTTAGGCAGCAGAACCTCATGCTCGTCAAGCGCGAGGAGGACCTCCATGTACGTCTATACGTAGTACTCGTAGTACTATTTAACATCTACTCTAGGATGTTGCTACTTGCAAATAAATTTGTTCATCACTTGAATCTGAATGCTTGACTAATGTTTACATATCTATCTGCACAAATGAATGAAATGCAGGCTCGTCTGGCGATGGCGGCGCAGGCCCCGGCGGACAGGTCCACCCACGGGAGATGCCGGTCCGCAGCAGCGCCTTGAATCCCCCCATCCATCCATGATCCATCCATCCAATGAAGGATGCAGCAGCAGTAGCTCCCACTAATTATTAATCATACTCCTACAGTATATAGGTTAGGAGAGAGTACTACGTATGGTGTACTTGTGCTAATCGCAGTTTGCCATTGGCCTAGCAAGATCACTTAGCATTGGAGTGATTATTAAGTATCTTTGTAAGTTGTAACGTAACCTAGCTATAGCTTTCTCGTGAAAAGCAATAGTACGTACTGTATGAGATGCTATGTAATCTATAAATCTAGCCGATGCTCTCCAGAATTTTGAGGGAATCAATCCGTGGAGCTAGGCAATGGCATTTCTATTTTCTTTCATCAAGTGGAATGACATGGAATATGGTGTGGATAAGGCGACATTGCATAATCTGGTGAATAATGTGCCAGGCCAGGGCAGGGCGCCGGGGACTCGATAGATTTTTCTTCTTCTGACGCTACAAGATGTGGAATCCGATGTGTGTCTGCATGCCTCCCACCCACATGCAGCACAGATACTACACACCTTTTATTTTCCGGTTAATGTTGTCAACTGTATGCTCCAATGTGCGTGCTACATTGCTCCACGAACCACGGTTGCAACCATGCATGTCGCTCCTTTTCCGGTGGCAACCGATTCTAGCCATATCCTGTCGTGCTTTCGTTCTCCAACTTCCATGTTTCTCTGTTGGGCAACATTTATAGACAGACATGTTTCCTCTGATGAGCTCCTGGATTAACTAATTTTGTGTGATCAAGGACAAGCATGTTGCTTTCTTAAATAGAAGGATGAGGCGAACCTTGAGCTTTGTAAGAATAGCAACAATGGTTTGCTTTCATATATTGACAGATACAAATTAGATATGATCATGCCCAAAATTGGGTGTAAACGCCCCCCTTTTTCTTTCCTGTAATTAGTGTGGTTGCACGGATGCTCGACACGCAACGCCACCTTTCCTTCTTCCACCCTCACATCATAGATACATCTATCAATCGGCCTATAGCCAGTACCACATCTTTTCTTTCTTTCTCTTCTTTTCCTTTCTTTTTCCTGTTTATGCGTGCAGAATATCTTCTTGCTTACTCTGATTTCAGATTCCCTCCCTCCATATATGTTCCTTTTCCTTGCCATGTAGTACTATTAATTATTCACTTGGTCAACAGAACATCCAGAACTGCTCTCCAACTACACTATACCCGCATTGCATTTGCATGGGTTGTACAATGATAACGAGAATACCTATTCAAAGTAACATGCAAACAAATGTGAACAGGTGGTATTATTCTTCCGACCAAGCAAATACTAAATGTGGTAGCTACTTCATAGAAAAACTTAGTCCTCAAACTTAACAGTTTGGTTATGACCAATTCTCTCACTGCCCAAGTCCTACAAACGAGCAGAAGAAGCAATATGTGGAACATCATAACCATTCTTAATAGATGCCAACAAACTTCGACCCATACAAGACAATATATATAGAATGTTTGTTCTCCCATATAAATCACAAACTTCACCACAAAACTTCTCTTTCATAAGCTTTATAGCCGGATCCTCTTTCAAGAGAACTAATTAAATATTCCAAAGCTCTTCGAATTGGTGGTAGTAGGCCCGAAGGAGAGTAATTAATCCCAGTTTCTTTCCCTTTTGGTGTTGATGTAGCAAAGCCGCATCAACTACTAGTGTAGCTCCCTTTCTTTAGCTCTGTAGATAATCTATACTTTACGTAAAACTCCCTGTATCCAAAAACCGGCATTTGACCCGGCCCCTTCTTAATAAAATGAGGCAGCACCTGCTGGCTTCCGTCAAAAAAAAAAAAAAAAAAAAAAGAGGATGCACCATTTTTCTTCTTCAACTGAGATGTGGCTGGTGTTTCGACTACTAAAGATACCCAAGCTCCTGGCAGCTGAAGTAGGATTCTCCCTGCATCACGACCATTTGACTATGCACTATGGTATATGATCTCCTCTCTCCTTTTTCCTTGGTTCTTGTGGTGGTGATCTATCTTGACAGTAGATGTCTAGGCTGTTCTGGAGGACTTCATTTGTTGAGCAGGTCCCGATAAATCTTCTCTCGCTTTTCCGTAGTCCACGTTCTGATAATTGTGTTGCCTTAAGCAGGACGCAGATCAAACATTGAGTGTTGGTGAAAAATCTCCAAGTAGATATTGCCGAGCAAGTTAGTGAGTGCAACTTTTAGATAACAGGCTTTATCTCTTAATATTAAGCACTACATCTGACCTATGCATAATAAAGATGTACACAACCACAAACACATCGCCACGAGACAAACTGACTGTAGATAAGCCGAAGTAGACTCCAATGGGCTGACATCCCCCTGCAGTACGAGCGGGACATCGTGGACAGTGTCGTGACGCGGATGCTTGGCTGTAGAGGAAGCTGATGAGTGCTCAAGCGAGAAGGTAGCACTTTGTGCCGATGTCGAGGGAGCCGAGAGCGCTTGGCGGTGCAGCCTTGGTCGTTGTAGCCGGGCGAGGGGTCGCCGTGGTTGAAGTCGTGGTCGGGGTTGCCGGTGTCGAGGTATACGCAGAAGAAGCCGCAAGCGCATGGTGCGCGTGAAGAGTGTCGAAGACGTGTCAAGGCAGTCGTCGAGGATGTCAGTGCCAAAGAAGACGTAGTACCAGCCGTCGAGGAAGAGGCATGCTGGTGGAGGATGACTAGGTCCTGTCGGCTTCGCCAAGACCGACTGGATCCTAGTTTTGAAAAAAAAATCGCGTATTATTTCTGGAATTTAATTAATTTAGTGTATTATTTTAAAAAATTGAGCATCAATCATCATGGTTCTTGACTTCTTGCCAGCAAATAATGGGCATTTTTCGACCAACTTATTGAGACAAGCAGAATAATAAGAAAAGGGTAGTTAGAACTTTATAGCTACTAGTTGGCATGTACGTGCAACGTACGTGTCTCATAGTTTTCCCCAATTCGATTTTATTTGTTTTTCTTTTTAGCATCATCATTTCATCATGCACAATGCCATTTGTATATTTGTCTGATAAAATTATTTTTTCTAACCCTATTTTGATTTTCCAAAAGTATGCTAATATTTTTTTGTCAAACCTTTATCTCCGTTTTCGAATTTTTTTTGTCAACCTTTGCAAAAGAAAACTTAAAAACAAAAGTTTTAGAGTGTGAGAAAGGGCAGCCCAGCCAGCCAGCCCAGAAGGCCCAACCGGAAGCTAGCAGCGCACCTAGCAAAAACCATATAGGGTTTCCCTGGGTTTTCTGTTCTCACCCCCTACAATTTTGCAGCCGCCCCCCTCATATTCTTTCCATTTGTTATCGGGTCCTCCCATCAACCTCCACGTCTCCATCTTCGTGGCCAACGCTGGCCATGGCGCCTCGCCCCGCCGCGCTCCTCTCCGGCCAGGTCCTCCACCAGCGTAGCCTCCGTACGAAGTTCTCCGTCTCTAGCTCGATCTCTACCGCGTCCGTCCATGAAGCCCCGCTCATACACGAAGCCGGCTGATAACCTCCTGCTTCTCATGCGGGAGCTCGCCACCACCAACACCTTGCCATTGTTCCTCATCGCCCAACGTCAAGACTCTGTCTCCCTCTCCTTGAGTAGCAGTGCTCTGCCGCACTCACTCTCCCTCACCGAGGTGTAGCTCGATGTCCCCTGAGCTCCGTCCGCACCGACGCTGTTCGCCCATGCCCGGCGATGATGTTCCTATCTTCTTCAGGTCGGCCCTGCCCTGCTGCAGCCGGCGTCGAGCAGGACAGCGGAGGAGGCAGCGGCAGCACCTCGGCGGCATTCTGCTGCTGCTTCTTCTTGGCGCCACCGCCATTCAGCCCGCGCCCGCGCTCACGCGCCAACGGATTCGTGGGTGCCATGGCCGCCGCGGCGACGGTAGTGGCCACGGCAGCGGAGCTCGTCGCGCCCGTGCGCGAAGAAGGAGATGCGGCGCGCACGGCCGACCTGTGCGCGAAGAAGCAAATGCGGCGCGCACGGCCGACCTCGTCCGTGCCCGACGCGCGGTTGGCCTCGCGAGACGCCACGGACAGCGCGTACGCGAGCACGGCCGTGGACCGGTACAGCTGAACAAAGGAAAACGAAACGGTGGCGAAACGGTGGCACGGTGGCAATTTGATTGTATTATGTGGTTTGGTGGGAGGGCAAAACGGTCCAAAACGGACAATGTTGAGTTGTCAAACATTGAAACGATCTGAGCCGTTTGATCGGATATTGAACGGTCCAGATTTAAAGTATTCCAACAAGTTAAGTTTGCTCTTTTAATAGTAGTATAGAAGCATGAGTAGCCGCAACACTTGGGCAACAAAATAGGTAACAAACTACGTAACATATTAGAATACAGGTTTTGAACATGTATATAGCTTTGTATTAAATATAACGATGATTTAGTTATATATGTATGGTCTCACAATGAACATATACCCCTAATTTCAATCGGATATTTATGGATAAATCTAAATAATTTGTATGTCAATGGTACTTGGACCATTGTAGAACAACCAAACAAAGAAATCAACTTCCGTTGTGCAGCATCCTTGAGTCCATGCATGTTCTGATCAAACACATGTGCTTATATAAGACCATGGGTGGAATCATAAACTACAGCTAGATTTACGCAATTTAAAAGAACTAATAAATTCGAAATAATTGTTTTGACGTAGACAAAGTTTCCAGTTCATGGCTAGATCACCACATTTAATACTATATATTTGCATGACCAAAACAATGTTTGCACAAAGCAAAGGTTAACTTGATTGAGTAGAGAGAGGAATCTACCTAGAACCTGCGTCGCTTGGCAAGGCAAGTGCAATCTGCCGCATGTCGCAGTGCTTATCGCCGGTGTGTGCACGGAGAAATTCCAACCAATATATGGAAGAATTAAACTTCTTCTTCTCTCCAGTTTTATCTATCAAAGTATTGGACAGACCTGGCTGGGAACATGGAACAAATTAGACCGATCTGATAGAAAAAAACAAAACGCCGTGCTAGAACTTTACCTGCGATCGGCAAGATTGGTCTTCAAGCTGAGTACAGGGCGGCAGGGCGCACGATACTACTGCACCTGATAGCCCTGATGTGGGCGTGGGGATGGTGAAAACTTCTGTCATTACCGCCGTCGAGACGCCTAATCAATATGATGCAGATTGGCCATGGGGGCTGTTACGATTTACCATCCTGACATGATTTTTTTTATATATGGGGCGACACGAATTAATTAGAGGTTGATACGGTGCATATTACGTGATTCGAACTGGTGACGACCGGATACAGCCAGAGGGTCAGGCGTAAGTAAATCTGACGGCTTTAAACAGATTAAAATTAGATCCAAGGGATAAAAATTCTTAATCTGTAGGATTAACGTGGAGTCTCGTATGGTGCCTCTAATTAGTAAATATATAAAATTTCAGGAATACACTCGGCAAACAAGCCAGACTCGACGTAGGAGCAACAAAGTGCTAGAGATCAACTGAGATATTCTCAGATTATTGGCTCGCTTATGTATTTGGCTTGTGCCACGAGGCCATACATCTCTTTTGCTGTGATCATTGGCATGCGCTCGAAAGAGTTATGCGTTATTTAAAAGGCACTGCGAGCTATGGAATTCACCACTCTGGATACCCAAGGGTCCTAGAGGCTTATAGTGATTCCAATTGGATATCTGATGCTAATGAGTTTAAGGCCACGAGTGGTTATGTGTTTACACTCGGTGGTGGAGATGTTTCCTGGAAGTCTTGCGAGCAGACTATCTTAACAAGGTCAATTATGAAAGCGGAACTCACAGCATTAGATACAGCTACTGTTGAAACAGAGTGGATTTGAGAGCTTTTGATGGACTTACATGTGGTTGAAAAACCAATACCCGCCATCCTTATGAACTGTGATAATCAAACTGTGATTCACAAGATTAAAAGTTCTACGGATAATATGAAGTCATCAAGGCATGTGAAGAGGAGATTGAAATCTATCCGAAAATTAAAGAACTCCGGAGTCATTGCGTTGTATTATATCCAAATGTCTAAGAATTTGGCAGATCCGTTCACAAAGGGTTTATCACGTAATGTGATAGATAGTGCATCGAGAAAGATGGGTTTGAGACCCACGGTATGAGTTGTCCACAGTGGTAAACCACTCTATGTGATTGGAGATCCCCTGAATTAGAAGTGGGTGACAAGCTGTTGAACAACTGAGAGGAGAGTATCCTTATATTTTACCATCCCACTCCGTAAAGATGCAATACTCTCCTAATCTTCATGGCAGGTTGATATTTATCTCAATGTATTCTAAGTGCCTGATACGTCTCCAACGTATCTATAATTTCTGATGTTTCATGCTTGTTTTATGTATCATTGTCACATGTTTTATATGCATTATATATCATTATTATACATTTTCTGGGACTAACCTATTAACAAGATGCCACAGTGCCAGTTCCTGTTTTCTGCTGTTTTTGGTTCCAGAAAAACTGTTCGGGCAATATTCTCGGAATTCGACGAAACAAAAGCCAAACCTCCTATTTTTCCGAGGGACACACGGAGCCAGAAGGGCAAGCCAGGGGGAGGCCCACGGCCTCCAAACCACCTCTTGGGGCGGCTGGGCCCACAGGCGCGCCGGGAGGTGAGGAGGGAGCCCAGGACCTCCACCGACGTTGCCCCTTCGCCTATTTAGTCACCCCGACGTGAAAACCCTAAATATATATCTAATACTCCAGAAAGACTTCCGCAGCGCCGTCGCCATCGCGAGACCTCGTTTCGGGGGTCAGAAGTTCCTGTTCTGGCACCCTGCCGGGACGGGGATTGACCCCCGGAGCCATCTCCATCGACTCCACCGCCTCCACTTCGACTCCATGATGGTTTGTGAGTAGTTCCCCCATGGACTACGGGTTCTTGGCTGTAGCTAGTTGGTACTCTCTCTCCCATGTACTTCAATACAATGATCTCATGAGCTGCCTTACATGATTGAGATCCATATGATGTAATTGGTGTTGTGTTTGTTGGGATCCGATGAATTGTTACATTATGATCAGATTGTTCATCATATTATCATACTATTGTTTATTTAAGATCTTGCATGCTCTCCGGTACTTGTGGTTACCCTGATCAAGTAGTTGCTTGTATCTCCAAGAGGGAGTATTTATGCTAGATAGTTGGGTTCAACCTCTATTTAACCTGGGATAGTGACAGCAAGTTCTAAGGTTGTAGATGTGTTGTTGCCACTAGGGGTAAAACAGCAATGCTTTGTCTAAGGATGAATGTGTTGTTTACATTATGCACAATACTTAATGCAATAATCTGTTGTTTGCAACTTAATACTGGAAGGGGTGCGGATGCTAACCGGAAGGTGGATTATTTAGGCACAGATGCATGCTGGATAGCGGTCTGTGTACCTTGTCGTAATGCCCAATTAAATACTACAGTAAACTTATCTTATCATAAGCATGCATTGTCATGCCCTTACAATTATCAATTGCCCAACTGTAATTTGTTCACCCAACACCTGTTATTTGTTTGGAGAGTTACCACTAGTGTAGATAGCTGGGAACCCCGGTCCATTTGTCATCATCATTGCTCTCGGTCCTATATGTCATTAGAAGTAGTATCAACTATTTTCTGGTGCCATTGCCTCCGTGTTACTGCTGCTGTGTTACTGTTACTATTGCTCTCATATTACTGCTGCTTTCACATCACCCCTGTTACTAGTGCTTTTCCAGGTGCAGCTGAATTGACAACTCAGTTGTTAAGGCTTATAAGTATTCTTTGTCTCCCCTTGTGTCGAATCAATAAATTTGGGTTTTACTTCCCTCGAAGACTGTTGCGATCCCCTATACTTGTGGGTTATCAAGACTATTTTCTGGCGCCGTTGCCGGGGAGCATAGCTCTACTCATAAGTTCACCTGGGGAGTACACTCTACCTCTCTCTCTGTTTTTATTTTATTTTGTTTTGTCTAGTTTATTTGTGCTTAGTTTATTTTTGTTTAGTTTATTTTTGTCTTGTTTTATTTTTCTTATAAATTCGAAAATCCATAAAAATTTGAAAAACCGAAAAACTAAAAACTGTTGTTATGGAAGAACCCACAACCTATATGGAGCTTATAGAATTATATATGAAGTATAGAGAATCAAAAAAGGGTGAAGTCATGAGTGCTGTGTTAGAAAGTTGAATACAATTGCTAAAATCTTGCTTAAACGCCATGATATAAACTGTTGCTCTAAACAGGATACTAAACATCTTAAATTCCAGTGTAGCTTTAGTGAAGAGGTTTTAATTGTGAACTATCATTGGAATAACTATATTCATCTTGGGTTCGAAGAAGTAGAACAATTTGTTTTATTTATGGGAGCCTCTGAGATAGAATCTTTCATGGCTAAAAATTATGAAACTTGTATTGCTTGTAAGGACCTTAAAGATTATGTCTCTTCTATCCTTGATTATTGCATAGAACATTACAGCAATAATCCTTATATCGTTGATTACAAAGAGAGACTCATTAATGCACAAGAATGCACTCACAATTTGCAGGAACCTGTGGAAGAAGAAATTGCTGAACCTGAAAGCTCATTAGATGAAAAAGAGGAGGAGAGTGATGAACAAAAGGAGGAAGAATGGATTAGCTACCCATGCCTACCTTCTAATGAGAGTAACTCTTCATCTCTTACATTATTTGATTGCCCTCCATGCTTACCCAAGGAGGATGAATGTTATGTTCCTGTTGATTCTCTTGAAATTTTTCCTATGAGTAAAACTTGTGAAATAATTATGCTACTGTTATATATGATAATCCATGCTATTTTGATAAATCTTATGATAATCCTTTATTTGTGGCTGATATCGAAATGCATGGTACTAAAGAGTTTTGCTTAGAAAATGTTTATGATAAAGCTCTAGATGATGGTCCTATGTTACTTGATAATATTAATTGTGCTACTAATGAAATGGGATTGGAGAAGTCTTGACTTTATCTAGGCGTCCCATATATGTTGAGAGTGATCAATCATCTTGTTATAAAATTGTTACATGTGGGTTCGAAATTTTAATCCCACTATTTGTGAGCTTAATAAAAACTATGTGTTTGTAGATCATGAAAAGCATGCTTTATGTGATAGTTATATTGTTGAGTTTATTCATGATGCTACTGAAAATTATATGAGAGAGGAAAATATGGTTGTAGAAATTTCATGGTACTAAAACACCTCTCTATATGCTGAAACTTTTGAAGTTACTCTTGTTTTATCTTCCTATGCTTGTCACTTTGTTCTATATGAATTTATTTGTGTACAAGTTTCCTATGCATAGGAAGTGGGTTAGACTTAAATGTGTTTTGAATTTGCTTCTTGATGCTCCTTTTGCTTCATTTTCTATTTTCATGAGAGCATCATTAAAACTATCAAGCCTAGCTAAAAGGCATTAAAGAAAAGCGCTCTTGGGAGACAACCCATGTGTTATTTCTGTAATTTTTCTTTTGCTTTTTGAGTCAAGGAGCTTGCTTACTTCTGTAACAACTCCTTTGTATCTTTACTTTTTGCATTGTTGTGCCAAGAAGAGCCTTTAATGATTAGATGATGCTAGATTTGGATTTCTGCGCAGGGACAGATTTTTAGCTGTCACGAATTTGAGCTTTTCTCCCTGGAGAAAAATCTAAAAATTCTATAAAAAATCACGCATCTTCCTCAGATATGTACGCATCTTTCATTAACTTCACTTTTTCCGATTTGAGCAACGGAAGTACCTCGAAAAAATTCGTCTTTACTGGCTGTTCTGTTTTGACAGATTCTGTCTCTGTTTTTTTGCATTGTCTCTTGTGGACTTTAAGTGAGGTTCTCTAGACGTGGAGGGCTGTAGCTAATGTTTTATTGAGTATTGCAATGTGTCACTACAGAACCAAAGTGGATTAATGTTTTTGAGTACTAACCCCTCTAATGAAGTTTATGAGAAGTTTGGTGTGGCAGAAGTTTTCAAGGGTCAAGAGGGAAGGATGATATTGTGATCAAGAAGAGTGAAGAGCCTAAGCTTGGGGATGCCCCCGTGGGTCACCCAAGCATATTTCAAGAAGACTCAAGCATCTAAGCTTGGGGATGCCCAAGGCATCCCCTTCTTCATCATCAACTTATCAGGTCATCTCTAGTGAAACTATATTTTAATTCGGTCACATCATATGTGCTGTTCTTGGAGCGTCTTTGTGTTTAGTTTGTTAGTTTTATTCTCTGATCATATCAATGTCGGATCCTATCTATCTTGTTTGGGAGAGAGACACGCTCCGCTTTTTCATTTGAATACTCCTATTCTTCACTTATATTTGTTGAGTATTCATTTTCGCACTGTTTAGCTTCTAGCTCTTGGTTTTCATGTATCTCTTGTTCAGAGCTATTAGTTATTTTATAGAAAGTACTCTCTTTTCACTTATATTTATTTGGAGAGTTGCTTGGTTGATGTGTTGGTCCAGAAATTTTTGCATGTGGTAGTGGTATAATGAAAAACTTGCATAATCTTGTAGATCATTGAACTTTGATAATCTGATTCTTTGCAAACGTTTTGAGGTATTTAGATGGTAAAGCTTGCTGGTTAATTAAGTTAAAATCATTAGTGGATTGTTGTCTTTAAGCTTGTACCGTACTACAAACTCTAATAAAATTGTTGAAGGTGTAGTTGGACTTGATAGCTTTCCATGTCTGAAAGTTCATTGTAATAACTAAGTTGTGCTGAAGGTCGAGGGATCTAACGGGGTACTTGTGCCGCCGTGAACGGCCCTTCTTGGAGTGAATTTTAATCATGCTCTTAATGTTGAACCTGCTAGTTGTTTGCAATAAACTTGTGAGTTCTTTTTGACTAATGTTAAGCTACGGTTTTTGGCACTTCCACCATCCAAATTTGCTAGCCTCTTCGGTGCTGTGCATTGCCTTCTGCTCACATTGAGAGTTGTGCATACTTCGCCGGTACATCCAACCCCGTGGGAGGACTTCCTCTTGTTCTCCTACACATAAGCCTATACATCTTCCTCAAAACAACCACCATACCTACCTACCACAGCATTTCCATAGCTGTTCCGAGATATATTGCCATGCAACTTCCATTTACATTACATGACTTGTTGTCATTCATCACTTATATATTGCTTTGCATGATTCTATACAGCTGATGTGTGGTTTACCCATGTTACGCTAGATCATTGCATATCCTGCTACACTGGCAGAGGCATACAGTTTCATACATCATGTCTTGTTCGTTATGAGTTATATGTACCAAAAAGTGTGTTGTCATATTAGAATGTTGCCCCTGAAAGTGAAAAGTGCTATGTGGCCATCGAAAAGTGAAACAGAAAAAGAAAAAAAAATAGAAAAAAGGAAAAAAAAAAAGAATAAAGAAAAAGGGGGCAACATTACTATCCTTTATCCACACTTGTGCTCATGTTATAGCACCTGCAGTATTCATAGTCATCATTTGTGCTCATGTTTAGCACCTATACTCCATGTGAGAGAGTTTTCATGTTCTACTAGTATAACTATGTGGGGAATTTACACTATAGAACTTGGGTTGTATATTCCAATGATGAGCTTCCTCAAAAGTGCTCTAGGTCTTCATGAGCAACCAAGTTGGATGCATGATACTTCTCCAACGTATCCATAATTTCTGCTGTTCCATGCTTATATTATACCATTTGCTACATGTTTTATATACACTTCGTATCACTTTTATGCATTTTCTGGGACTAACCTATTAACAAGATGCCACAGTGCCAGTTCCCTGTTTTCTGCTGTTTTTGGTTTCAGAAAGTTACTTCTGGAAATATTCTCGGAATTGCACGAAACAAAAGGCCAGGTCCCTATTTTTCCAGCACGTACACGGAGTCCGAAGGAGAGACGAAGAGCCACGAGGTGGCCAAACCACCTGTAGGCGCGGCTGGGCCCACAGCCGCGCCTGGGTGTGGTTTGGGCCCCTCGGGGGTCCGCCGACATCGCCCCTTCGCCTATTTATTCCCCGAGACGCGAAAACCCTAAAACACCGAGCCTTTCATCCAGAACATATTCGCTGCCGCCGCCGTCGTCAACCCTAACTCGGGGGGTTCTGAAGCTCTTCCCGGCACCCTGCCGGAGAGGGGAATCATCACCGGAGGGCTCTACATCGCCATGCCCGCCTCCGGAGTGATGCGTGAGTAGTTCATCCTTGGACTATGGGTCCATAGCAGTAGCTAGATGGTTGTCTTCTCCACTTGTGCCATCATGTTTAGATCTTGTGAGCTGCCTATCATGATCAAGATCATCTTATTGTAATGCTACATGTTGTGTTTGCTGGGATCTGACTTATATTGATACCTATGTGGAGCTGAATATTATATTATCATGTCTATGTCATTTGTGATCTTGCATGCTCTCCGTTACTTGTTGAAGCCTTGGCCACGTGAATACTTGTAACTCCAAGAGGGGGTATTTATGCATGATAGTTGGGTTCAACCTCTATTTAACCTGGGATAGTGACAGCAAGTTCTAAGGTTGTAGATGTGTTGTTGCCACTAGGGGTAAAACAGCAATGCTTTATTCAAGGATGAATGTATTGTTTACATTACGCACATTACTTAATGCAATTGTCTGTTGCTTGCAACTTAATACTGGAAGGGGTACGGATGTTAACCGGAAAGTGGACTATTTAGGCATAGATGCATGCTGGATAGCGGTCTATGTACTTTGTCGTAATGCCCAAATGAATCTCATAGTAGACACCACAGCTCACACATGCATGTTATATGCACTTATCAATTGTCAATTGCCCAGCTGTAATTTGTTTACCCAGCATGTTAGTTATCTTATTGGAGAGACACCACTAGTGAACTGTGGACCCCGGTCCATTCTTTTACATCTGAAATACAATCTACTGCAATCATTGTTCTCTACTGTTTTATGCAAACAAACATCATTTTCCATTCGATACGTTTAACCCTTTGTTTTCAGCAAGCCGGTGAGATTGACAACCTCACTGTTAAGTTGGGGCAAAGTAATTTGATTGTGTTGTGCAGGTTCCACGTTGGCACCGGAATCCCTGGTGTTGCGCCGCACTACACTCCTTCACCAACACCTTCGAAGCAAACCTCGTTTTCCTACTGGTCGATTAAACCTTGGTTTCATACTGAGGGAAAACTTACTGCTGCACTCATCATACCTTCCTCTTGGGGTTCCCAACTGACGTGTGACGTACAAGCATTGTTTCTGGCACTATTAACCTAGAGCCACCAACACGTTTTCTGGCGCCGTTGCCGGGGAAAACGAATTGCTTCTGCAAGGGGAGTCTCTCACACCCAATCTCTTTACTTTGTTATTTGTCTTGCTTAGTTTATTTTTATTTAGTTTGTTTGCTTCTTTATCAAAAACACAAAAAAATTAGTTACTTGTTTATTTCGTTTTGTTTTGTTCTTGTCACCATCATGTCTTGTTCCATGCCTGTTGCTATGTCACCTGAGGAATTGATCTTCACTTTTAAACAAGGGAGTGAGGAGAATTTTAAAGAAGCTTGGTCTAGAATTAATGATTCCTTTGGTAAAACTGATCCTAAAATGACTTTAAGTTTGCTTCTCACTAGCTTCTACTTTGGTCTAGCCCTTTGTTATAGATATGCTTTAGATGCTATTGTGGGAGGAGATTTCCTTCACTGTGATGGGGACAAGCTTTTAATGCCATAAAAAAGTTGATTGCAACTTCTAGCTCAACTAATAAATTTGATTCGGCCCTTGTTAGCATCCATGCTAGATTAAACACTCTTGAGACACATATATCTTGTTTAAAGGATGGCTATAATCAAATTCGGGAATATTTTGACTATGTTCCAACAAATTTTGAACCTTCGATGTGGGTCCCTACGGTAAAGGTTGCTATTTGTGGTGAAACCTTTTATGCTCGTTGTGATATTATGTCTGAGTTTTGCCTTATGCCTAAAAGCATTTATGAAACTTTGAATCTTTGGGGACTTGCTGAAGGAGGAGAAGGAATAACTCTTACTGATAACTCTGTTATATTTCCCGAGGGGATAGCTGAGGGTGTGTTTACAACCTTTCTTGGGAGAACGGTGTCCACTGATTATCTTGTTATTGAATGTGCAGGGACAGGACAAATTACACTTGGAAGATCTCTGCTCAAATTAATGGGAGCAACCATAGATGTGGGAAAAGGCACTCTGAATCTTACCTCCACACCAAGGTGCGGCCATGTATTCCCCAAACCAAAGAGTAAGTCTAAGGGTAAGAGAGGTAGGCATGGCCCTTGGTATTGATGTCAATGCTCCTCCACTTGACAACACTTGATTTTCACTTTCTGCGCCTAGCTGAAAGGCGTTAAAGAAAAGCGCTTATGGGAGACAACCCATCGTTTTTATTTGCTGTTATTTTTGTTTTCTTTGAGTCAAGGAGTTTTGTTACTTCTGTAGCAACTCCTTTGTATCTTTATTTTATCGCAATGTTGTGCCAAGTAAAGTTCTATATTGAAAGTTGATGCAAGATTTGGATTTCTGCGCAGTGACAGATTTTTAGCTGTCACGGATTTGAGCTTATCTCCCTGTAGAAAATTCAAAAAATTCTGAGAAAAATCACGCATATTCCTGAGATATGTACGCAACTTTCATTATTTTAGGCCAGATCCATCTTAAGTGCCTCGAAAAAATTCGTCATTCCAGACTGTTCTGTTTTTGACAGATTCTGCCTTTTGTTTTGCATTCGCTCTTTTACTGTGTTTGTGTGGATTTCTTTGCTCCACAAAGCATTGGTGGCTGTAGCTAATGTCCAGAAGCTTTGGGATTGATTGTATCATTACAGAATATGAGAATTTTTGATTATGCACTAACCCTCTAATGAGAACTGTCTTGAGTTTGGTGTGAAGGAAGTTTTCAAGGATCAAGCGAGAAGGGTGATATTATGTGATCAAGAAGAGTGAAAAGCCTAAGCTTGGGGATGCCCCCGTGGTTCATCCCAACCATATTCAGAGAGACTCAAGCGTCTAAGCTTGGGGATGCCCAAGGCATCCCCTTCTTCATCAACAAACTTATCAGGTCATCTCTAGTGAAACTATATTTTAATTCTTTCACATCTTATGCGCTTTACTTGGAGCGTCTGTGTGTTTTTATTTTTGTTTTTGTTTGAATAAATTCGGATCCTAGCAATCCTTGTGTGGGAGAGAGACACGCTCCGCTTTTTCATGTGAATACTCATGTTCTTCACTTATATTTGTTGAGTATTCTTAACTAGCTACTGCAGTGCTTTTAGCTCCTGTTTTTCATGCATCTCTTCGAGCTGTTAGCACTTGTTTATAAATACTCTCTTGCTGCATTATATTATCATTTGGAGAGTTTATGTTTAAATAAATTATTGGTGTTTGTTTGGAAGAAAGAAAATGCTACATGTAGTAGTTGGTATTGGAAAAGACATATGCATTCTTGTAGATCATTGTCTTGTTTTGATTTGATGCTTTGCAATTGTTTTGAGCTCTCAAGTAGATCATGTTTAAGCTCTTGCATCATGTAGTTAAAGCCTAGTAGTGGAGAACTACCGTAGAGCTTGTTGAGACTTGGGATGCATATTTGTTCTCTCTAAGGTCTAGATATTTTCTGGTAAAATGTTTGAGCAACAAGGAAGACAGTGTAGAGTCTTATAATACTTGCAATATGTTTTTATGTGATTCTTGCTGTACCGGTTTATACTTGTGTTTGCTTCAAACAACCTTGCTAGCCTAAACTCTGTACTGAGAGGGAATGCTTCTCGTGCATCCAAAACTTGAGCCAAAACCCATGCCATTTGTGTCCACCATACCTACCTACTATGTGGTATTTCCTGCCATTCCAAGTAAATATTTCATGTGCTACCTTTAAACTATTCAAAACTTTATTACTCCTTATTTGTGTCAATGTTTTATAGCTCATGAGGAAGTATGTGGTGTTTTATCTTTCAATCTTGTCATTTACTTCTGACAGACTTTCACCAATGGACTAGTGGCATATACATCCGCTTATCCAATAATTTGCAAAAAGAGCTGGCAACGGGGTGCCCAGCCCCAATTAATTACAACTTTCATTAATAATTCTCTTCACATGTTTTGCCCTGATTTATCAGTAAGCAACTTAATTTTGCAATAGACACTCCTCCATGGTATGTGAATGTTGGAAGGCACCCGAGGATTCGGTTAGCCATGGCTTGTGTAAGCAAAAGGTTGGGAGGAGTGTCATCTATAAAGAAACTAAAATACATGTGTAAACAAAAGAGAAGAGGGATGATCTACCTTGCTGGTAGAATAACGTCCTTCATGGGAGCCGCTCTTTGAAAGTCTGGTTGACAAGGGGGTTAGAGTGCCCACTACCATTCGTTGACAACAACAAACACCTCTCAAATACTTATTTTGTGCTCTCTATATGCTTTCGAAAACTTAAAAAGCTCTAGCACATGATTTAATCCCTGCTTCCCTCTGCGAAGGGCCTATCTTTTACTTTATGTTGAGTCAGTTTACCTACTCCTTTCTATCTTAGAAGCAAACACTTGTGTCAACTTTGTGTGCATTGATTCTTACATATTTACTTATTGCACTTGTTATATTGCTTTATGTTGACAACTATCCATGAGATATACATGTTACAAGTTGAAAGCAAATGCTGAAACTTAATCATCCTTTGTGTTGCTTCAATGCCTTTTACTTTGAATCTATTGCTTTATGAGTTACCTCTTATGCAAAACTTTTTGATGCTTGTCTTGAAAGTACTATTCATGAAAAGTTTTTGCTTATATGATTCATTGTTTACTCTTTATCTATTTGTTAGCAAACTATAGATCATTGCTTTGAGTCACTTCATTCATGACATGAGCCTTGCAATATATTGATCAAGATTGTGTGAAAGCATGTCTCCTCAGAAATTATTTGTTGTTATCGTTTTACCTACTCGAGGACGAGTAGAACTAAGCTTGGGGATGCTTGATACGTCTCCAACGTATCCATAATTTCTGCTGTTCCATGCTTATATTATACCATTTGCTACATGTTTTATATACACTTCGTATCACTTTTATGCATTTTCTGGGACTAACCTATTAACAAGATGCCACAGTGCCAGTTCCCTGTTTTCTGCTGTTTTTGGTTTCAGAAAGTTACTTCTGGAAATATTCTCGGAATTGCACGAAACAAAAGGCCAGTCCCTATTTTTCCAGCACGTACACGGAGTCCGAAGGAGAGACGAAGAGCCA
Organism: Poa pratensis; assembly: GCA_947311845.1. NCBI lineage: Eukaryota > Viridiplantae > Streptophyta > Magnoliopsida > Poales > Poaceae > Poa > Poa pratensis. The sequence goes on along the minus strand of CAMZMU010000085.1, from coordinate 49,240,413 downwards.
CGAGGTGGCCAAACCACCTGGCGCGGCTGGGCCCCAGCCGCGCCTGTGTGGTTTGGGCCCCTCGGGGGTCCGCCGACATCGCCCCTTCGCCTATTTATTCCCCGAGACGCGAAAACCCTAAAACACCGAGCCTTTCATCCAGAACATATTCGCTGCCGCCGCCGTCGTCAACCCTAACTCGGGGGGTTCTGAAGCTCTTCCCGGCACCCTGCCGGAGAGGGGAATCATCACCGGAGGGCTCTACATCGCCATGCCCGCCTCCGGAGTGATGCGTGAGTAGTTCATCCTTGGACTATGGGTCCATAGCAGTAGCTAGATGGTTGTCTTCTCCACTTGTGCCATCATGTTTAGATCTTGTGAGCTGCCTATCATGATCAAGATCATCTTATTGTAATGCTACATGTTGTGTTTGCTGGGATCTGACTTATATTGATACCTATGTGGAGCTGAATATTATATTATCATGTCTATGTCATTTGTGATCTTGCATGCTCTCCGTTACTTGTTGAAGCCTTGGCCACGTGAATACTTGTAACTCCAAGAGGGGGTATTTATGCATGATAGTTGGGTTCAACCTCTATTTAACCTGGGATAGTGACAGCAAGTTCTAAGGTTGTAGATGTGTTGTTGCCACTAGGGGTAAAACAGCAATGCTTTATTCAAGGATGAATGTATTGTTTACATTACGCACATTACTTAATGCAATTGTCTGTTGCTTGCAACTTAATACTGGAAGGGGTACGGATGTTAACCGGAAAGTGGACTATTTAGGCATAGATGCATGCTGGATAGCGGTCTATGTACTTTGTCGTAATGCCCAAATGAATCTCATAGTAGACACCACAGCTCACACATGCATGTTATATGCACTTATCAATTGTCAATTGCCCAGCTGTAATTTGTTTACCCAGCATGTTAGTTATCTTATTGGAGAGACACCACTAGTGAACTGTGGACCCCGGTCCATTCTTTTACATCTGAAATACAATCTACTGCAATCATTGTTCTCTACTGTTTTATGCAAACAAACATCATTTTCCATTCGATACGTTTAACCCTTTGTTTTCAGCAAGCCGGTGAGATTGACAACCTCACTGTTAAGTTGGGGCAAAGTAATTTGATTGTGTTGTGCAGGTTCCACGTTGGCACCGGAATCCCTGGTGTTGCGCCGCACTACACTCCTCACCAACACCTTCGAAGCAAACCTCGTTTTCCTACTGGTCGATTAAACCTTGGTTTCATACTGAGGGAAAACTTACTGCTGCACTCATCATACCTTCCTCTTGGGGTTCCCAACTGACGTGTGACGTACAAGCAATTGTTTCTGGCACTATTAACCTAGAGCCACCAATGCACCCCACTAGTTCCATTGGAGAGCTTTCATACACATATAGCTCTATGTGCATCTGTTGCATGGCAATCACTACTCCTTACATAGCTTCGATTATAAGACTTCCTCTTGTCTAATGATCGCTTATTGCTTTGTGAGACTTTCTTCCATTGGCCTTCCAAACCCCCATTAATGTTCTCTTTGCCATAACATCCTGGTGCCAATAGCAAATGCTTGCGCTCACCGGTTGAGTAGACTTCGAAACAGTTGATTCATGACGTTCATGTTTATGTTTACTTGGCTGAATCCTTCTGTGTTATGAAAATTTGCTTGATGCTTGGATTGAAGGATAGAACTTCTACGCTGGATACTTAAACCATCTTTAATGAACCTTGTACGGTTTCATGTCTTTAAGCGATAGTTCATGAAAACTTTTAGCTTGTTTGACTCTTGCTTTATTATCTCTTATATCAACTATAGACATTTGCTTTGAATGAGTTGATCTCAGCTCACATGCCTTACATTATTATTGGATCAAGATTATGTTGGTAGCATGTCACTTCAGAAATTATTTTCTTTTTATCGTTTACCTACTCGAGTACGAGTAGGAACTAAGCTTGGGATGCTTGATACGTCTCCAACGTATCTATAATTTCTGATGTTTCATGCTTGTTTTATGTATCATTGTCACATGTTTTATATGCATTATATATCATTATTATACATTTTCTGGGACTAACCTATTAACAAGATGACACAGTGCCAGTTCCTGTTTTCTGCTGTTTTTGGTTCCAGAAAAGCTGTTCGGGCAATATTCTCGGAATTCGACGAAACAAAAGCCAAACCTCCTATTTTTTCGAGGGACACACGGAGCCAGAAGGGCAAGCCAGGGGGAGGCCCACGGCCTCCAAACCACCTCTTGGGGCGGCTGGGCCCACAGGCGCGCCGGGAGGTGAGGAGGGAGCCCAGGACCTCCACCGACGTTGCCCCTTCGCCTATTTAGTCACCCCGACGCGAAACCCTAAATTTATATCTAATACTCCAGAAAGACTTCCGCAGCGCCGTCGCCATCGCGAGACCTCGTTTCGGGGGTCAGAAGTTCCTGTTCTGGCACCCTGCCAGGACGGGGATTGACCCCGGAACCATCTCCATCGACTCCACCGCCTCCACTTCGACTCCATCATGGTTTGTGAGTAGTTCCCCCATGGACTACGGGTTCTTGGCTGTAGCTAGTTGGTACTCTCTCTCCCATGTACTTCAATACAATGATCTCATGAGCTGCCTTACATGATTGAGATCCATATGATGTAATTGGTGTTGTGTTTGTTGGGATCCGATGAATTGTTACATTATGATCAGATTGTTCATCATATTATCATACTATTGTTTATTTAAGATCTTGCATGCTCTCCGGTACTTGTGGTTACCCTGATCAAGTAGTTGCTTGTATCTCCAAGAGGGAGTATTTATGCTAGATAGTTGGGTTCAACCTCTATTTAACCTGGGATAGTGACAGCAAGTTCTAAGGTTGTAGATGTGTTGTTGCCACTAGGGGTAAAACAGCAATGCTTTGTCTAAGGATGAATGTGTTGTTTACATTATGCACAATAATTAATGCAATAATCTGTTGTTTGCAACTTAATACTGGAAGGGGTGCGGATGCTAACCGGAAGGTGGATTATTTAGGCACAGATGCATGCTGGATAGCGGTCTGTGTACCTTGTCGTAATGCCCTATCATAAGCATGCATTGTCATGCCCTTACAATTATCAATTGCCCAACTGTAATTTGTTTACCCAACACCTGTTATTTGGAGAAGTTAACACTAGTGTAGATAGCTGGGAACCCCGGTCCATTTGTCATCATCATTGCTCTCCGGTCCTATATGTCATTAGAAGTAGTATCAACTATTTTCTGGTGCCATTGCCTCCGTGTTACTGCTGCTGTGTTACTGTTACTATTGCTCTCATATTACTGCTGCTTTCACATCACTCCTGTTGCTAGTGCTTTTCCAGGTGCAGCTGAATTGACAACTCAGTTGTTAAGTCTTATAAGTATTCTTTGTCTCCCCTTGTGCCGAATCAATAAATTTGGGTTTTACTTCCCTCGAAGACTGTTGCGATCCCTATACTTGTGGGTTATCAGTGCCTTACTTTTATAAGCGGAGATGTTGTCCTGCAGAGCATCTCTTGAGGAATACACCTATATGAGTCTAACTGTTAAACGTCGCAGTCTATGAGAGTTGGGTGCTCTCTAGTAAACTCATGAAAGGTCTCGGAGTATGACGTATAAGCTCCAAACCGCGGGAAAGCCTTGCGGCAGCCCAGTATCGGTCAAGGATTTGTGTGAAACTAGATTTGCAGCAAACTTGTAGTTCAAGGCATAGTCCACTATCCAAGTTGTGGTCTAGCGTAGCATAAGTTCTAAGTGAAAGTTCAACTTAACAGTCCTCCACTAAACGCCGATATATAAAACAATGTTTTGGAACAAACGTGGAATGATGTGCCGATAAGACTTTGTGGGGGGATTGTTAGAACTTGATGGACTTGTACATGGGGCACAGTCTAAAGCCCAACTAATTCCGAAATTCTCATTTGGCCAATCTATTTAAATGGATGTGTGTGTACGTAACTAAAGTCTAGTCTCATACTGCTTGTTGGGAGTGAGCTGCACCACTTTATATAGTGAGATGTTTCACTACTAGCATTAGGTGTTGGTTGTGAAGAGAAAGGAGGTGCTCCACACGCGCGCTCCTTCTCCTCCTCGCTCGCCTCGCCACACCTCGCCTCGTCACGACACGTCACGACGCGCCGCGGGTTGCGGGAATCTCGCCGAGTCGTGTTATATTTTGCTGTTCGGGAAAACTTAACGAGTCATTAATCAATAATTAACGGACACGTTAATTACTCAGCCGTTTCCGATTCCTTTGGATCGTGGGGTGGTTACCGACTCGATCTTGCGGCTGCGCCCACGTCCTACCCGACCTGCGCTATATACACTGGGTGCGCGAACCCTAGCCGTCACTACGTGCAACACATGGTCGCTCGCCGCTCAAGTTCCAGAACCTTGCGCCGCCGTATTCCAAGTCTTCTACATCCCGTCTTCCGGCGTGCACCGGTTGAAGGGACAGTAGGCCTCCGGAACTCCGCCTCTTGTGATCATGTACGGGAGAGGGGCGATCAGGTTTTTGGGGAGCGCACTCGCGCGACTACTGGATTCGAGTTCTTCCCCAACGACGACTTCTTCCCCGACATCGGCAGACTCTTCATCGACGACATGGGCGACAACAGCAACGCCAACGCTTCCGCTGCCGCTGCGACGTATGATCTCTTGATCTTCCTGTTTAAAATATTGCTAGAGTTCCTACTTGTAGTAGTTGCTCTAGATTTGATTTGTTTGTCTACTGTTTTAATAGATCGTATGATTAGTTTAATTCTGGTTATTCTAGTCGTAAACTATTTACTGTTTTCATGGATTAAATCTACTGAATTGCTTATATATTCAACATTAAGTACATGCGTGTTGTGTTTGTACATGAGTGATGTGTGTCTTTTGCTGAACGTTGTTGGAGAAAATAAATGCATGGCCTTAGATTTCAGACTAACGTAGCTCCAATGCTCCATCCACCCAGATTTTTTTAAAGGGGAAGCTCTTTGTTTATTCTGGGTACAGACTGAACTTCAGGGGAAAACATATAGAGAACCAAACATTAATGGACAATGGACCAGAAGGCGGAAGCTGGGGGTGATCTAATGGGCCATTCAAAACGGGCCCTAGAGCATTACCAAGCAGCTCGTTGATACGATGATCGATGTGTCATTTTTTCTTCTACATCCTCGTCAACGATTTAGAAAGATCACCTTTAAGCATTGCTATGGGGAAGCAAACGAGGTTGCACATGAGCTAGCTAGACGCGCATAGTTTTGTTAATTCTTTTGATTGGGGTGCTGATCCACCTAGTTTTTTTTTTCCGAAACCGGATTCAAGTATATTTGAGCATCAGTAAAGCTCGAGAGCTCGCCCGCAACGGTCGAGCCATCCTAAAAGCATGTAGTTTTTTTATATCGTTAAGAGCAGATTAACCTTCCGCACGGTCAGCCCGTGCGGAAAGCGGAGCATCTTGCTAGACACATGTCACTGTATGCACCGATTTCATGTTATTCCAAGTGAATGGCAAACAAAAGGGTAATCAATTAACCTTATTACTCCAGTGCAAGCTGAATCCATAAGCATTCAGAAATTCTAACATAAAATTAGTCGAATGCGTCAGCGCTATCTAAGTTTCAGGAAGACCAAAGGGTGTTGGGGCTTGTACGAGTTCTGATCACTCCTTGCACATACTGAAAATTGTCCTGATGCATGCCTGACGGATGCATGCACTTTGACAATTGGATTAACGACTTGAGAGTTTAACAGTTATGAATTTATAGTTACAAAATAAGCAACAAACTGACGACAATATTTTTCTTTAATTTGCTCTCACACGTACGCTTCGTGTTTATTGTGATCACTCTCGCGTTATGACTCTGAATTATCAAACTGTATAGGTATAACTCTGAATTATCAAATTCTAGGACACAAAAGAAATATACAGAAACCACAATATACATGATCGGCAGGACAACTCGAACGGAGAACCCTGGCACGGAGAGGGAACCTTCAACGACGCCTGCAAGGAAAATCACCTGTTCCACCCAAGATAGGTGGGTGGCCAGTCCAACCCACAGGAAAGACCGTCACATGCAGGTGAAGGACCTCCGCATCAAGACCATGGAGCCACGAATAGCGAAGACGGGTCATAAAATTGGATTAACGACTTGAGAGTTTAACAGTTATGAATTTATAGTTACAAAATAAGCAACAACCTGACAACAATATTTTTCTTTGCTATCGCACGTACGCTTCGTGTTTATTGCGATCACTCTCGCGTTATGACTCTGAATTATCAAACTGTATAGGTATAACTCTGAATTATCAAATTCTAGGACACACAAAAATTATACAGAAACCACAATATACATGATCGGGAGGACAACTCGAACGGACAAAATTAACGCTGTGAACAAAATAAAGAAGACGTAGAGGTAATCCAGTAATCAACGAAACAAAAACATACACCTGCAAATCGATGGATCGATTGAGGTATATGAACAGATCCGATGCATGTAGGTATCGCGTCAACCGATGGATAATGTGTAGATCACCAGAAGTTGTTGGATCCCTGATATGTTAGTCCGCAGACCCAATACGCGGGGATGGCGTCGCCGATCACGACGGTCTTCTGCGGCGAGCTCCCGGTGGTGATCTTGACGACGAGCCCCGCGGTCTTGTCCAGCGCGGAGAAGACCTGGTACGTGATCCCCCAGTTCTGCGACGCCTGGACCCAGCTGCTGCTGTCGGCCGGCCTGACGGACACGGCGGAGATGTCGCCGGCGCCGCCGACGTTCATGACGTGGAGGAGCAGCCAGTAGTTGTTCCCCGTGACGTAGAACCTGACGCCCCCGGACCTCTGGCAGGGGACGCGGCGGAACTGGACGGGCACGATGCCGGCGACCCTGGGGGCGAGTTTGTAGAAGGTGGGTGGCGCCAAGTCAAAGTGCTGACGCGGCGGGTTGCACCACCCGCCGTTGTTGCTGTCCTGGTACCAGTTGGGCGGGCAAAGGTTGGTGCCCGTGACGATGACGGAGGGGGACCCGGCGTAGCAATTCGGAGACTTGACGCACCGTATCTCGTAGCACCGCCCGCACCCATTGCCGTCGGCGAACAGTGGCGTGCTCAGCGCCGCCGTCCGGGTCGAGTACAGCGCCTCGATGTTCTCCGCGCTGTATCCGCACGCGCCACCTATGCATGAATATACGTATCATTCATTCATTCATTCACATGTACGACACATGAATCTTTGTAGAGGCCTGGACATTCTCTCCATTTTGAATGAAAGAAAGAAAGCACGCGTATATGGTGCATGTACGAGGCATGCATGGACGTACCGAAGTCGCCGCCGAGGCCGGAGTCGTCGCCGTAGAAGGTGGCGCTGCCGTCCTGCCACGCGGACGTCGGGAAGCCCGTCGAAGACGGAGTCGGAGCAGCGGGCCCCGGCCAATACTGGTGAGTAAAACCGGCGGTCGAGAGCTGAGCCGCCGCCGCCATTAACACCACCACCGCCGCAACGATCGCCGGAACCCTCGCCATGGTCGTCGAAAGGTAGGTAGCTAGGGTAGTCGATCGATCGAAGGTACGTACAACAGAGTAGGTCCGTACGTCTCAGAGGAATGCAGGTTTATATATAGATCATAAGCTGGCGCGCAGATATGAGTCGGCTCCACGTTAACGTTCATCTACAACGAGTTGAGCGCACGTACCAATTTCTTTCCTTCTTTTTCCCGTGGCCGGCTCATGTGTGGCCGCACGTCTGTTAAATTTTTTGCCGACAGTATCCTCCTCTAGATGTTTACATCCTCTCTTTAGAAATGCAAGTACGTTTGACTTTTTTGTTAGATCACGGTTGACCTTTTTTGCCCTCGATCAAGGCCTCCACACATAACTAATTTAATTATGGTTTGTGATTTTAATAATTTAACAAACAGTATAAACATATAAAACGAAACTATTTGGCAGGACACAACTTGTCCATGCCAAATTCCTATACTTCGTTATGTACACAATTATGGTTGACGTTTTGTCTTCGACACACAACTAATTTAATTATAAATAATAAAGTATAATAATTTTATAATAGTATAAAGACATATAAACGGAACTATACTCAATTTGTACATGCCAAAATCCTATACTTTGTTATTTATTAATTGTAAAAAGTGTGCATTAAAGACAATGAAATGTCAAGCTACTGCGGCTTGTTTACTACACCACTATCATGTTGTATCTGCTACATTCATTATTCATTATAAACCTTATTCCATTTCAAAAGTGCCGCATGAAGTTGCATTGCTTCATAGGTATCAATGGCCATGGTTATTTTTGCTTGCATGCATGCCAACGTGTGATGATTTTTTTTTCATTTTAGGTATATGTGCATCCCCGCGTCTCTCCATGAACTGGAGATTTTAAGGACGGTGCGATCTTCATGATATCAAAGCAAGAAACCTTGAGTTAGAGAGCCGGGTGGCTCAATTCGAATACAAAGCAAGAAACCTTGAGGGTGCGATCTTCCGGGTCTGTTAGTTGCTATCCTACCTTGCCTGATTCGTTGGCCTCATTTTGGTGTCAATCCCGGGGCTTGAGGTCGTGGATGCCGGGGCGGCGGCCCTGGAAGGTGGACCTCACGGGCGTCTCTGCGGCGAGCGACGTGACGGTGGTGATGGCCTTTTCTTGGCCCGTGTGGACGGCGAGGAGGGGTGGCGGGGGATCCTGGTGTTGGTGGCGCTTCGGCATTGGCAGCTCCCAGATCGTGGTTTGGAGGCTAGGCTCGAGGACATTGGGCGCTGACGTACCGACCGTGGTGTGAAGGTTTTTCCGAGCGAAAGCTCCGCGCTTCGGCGCCGATGACGGCGGTACCTGTGGTTATCGTTACCCTCTTGGGGGCGTTGTTGTGGGTACCCTCTCTACGTCGGGTCTCCGGGTGAAAACCCCTGACTGTATGGTCTCGACGACGGCGACGTGTTTCGTCGTTACCCTTTTGGGGGCGTCGTTGTGGAGTGTCGTGTCCTTGTGTCCTCGGTGGCAAGCTTAGTTCTCTTGGTGTTTTTCTCTTTCTATCTTTGATCTGCTTTGTAAGAGGTTCCCCTCATCACTTTGTATCGGTTCGGCCGTTGAGGCTTTATTTATAAAGCGGGGCTACGGCCTATTTCGTCAATTCGAATACAAAATGCAGCCTACTTGCAGACCACGAGCTCCAGGCTCCAGCTCCACACTTGAGGGGGGGCGATAAACCGCAAGTGTGTTCTCTACCTTTGTCATTACACTTTAATGGAAGCTTGCAGCACTCGGGAGGATACGTTCTTTTTCTGCAGCTGGGCGCTGAATGGCGTAAGCCCAAAAGGAATTTCACGGGAATGGCAATTCAATTGGGCTTTCATGTTCTACCGGGCCATCCATGTAATGGGCCTAGGTAGGCTCTGCTCGCTGAACACAAACCCTACTGCCTCTGCAAAATCATGTTTTATTTGCTTTGTAACAATTCACAGTGGATCCCTATGTTCATGTTAAGAGTGCTTCTTGATCACCAACAATTTATGATTTTTTTTTGCGGATGTAACAATTTCTGATATTGGGATGCTCCTGCTCCTAGAGTCATAACTATGTTACGAATAGGATTTTGCGTGAAAAACATAGTATCGTGGACAATAACAGTGTGCACTAACAAGTGCGTAGTATATCCAAAGCGGCATCGGCTCTCAGACATATTCCGGGGGTGCCGGTGGAAATAGCTATATGGACTTAACATGCTCGGAATGCTAGGTTAGCAGTGCCTAACATATGTAGAAAACATTATTTTGGTGCAACAACCCACCACTCGGTTAGGGTTGTGTATTCCCAAGTTACGACTCCCACTGGGTACCACACCAACCAACTTTGGTTGTCGAGGATAGACATAATGAATGTTACATTTAGTGGCGGCTTCTGTCTATCAAATCCACTTCAGAGACATACACCAAGACCGCACCATGAATCTTTTGGACCTACAGGCACACGCCTTGACACACAACATGAGGCTAGTCTTGTCAGAACAAAGGTTATCGAAAATGTCCCGCGCGTCCCTCTTCTTGGGCGGCTCGGGCTCGGAAAAACGGTAACCATCGTTGCCGCCCCTCTCTCCTTCCCCTCCCTCGCAACCACCGGATGATGTCGGGGTGAAGCCCGCGCGGACGGTGGCGGCAGCGCACTCCCTCCATGTGTCGCCGGTTGTGAAAGCTTTGATGTACGGGGCTCGGCAACGGGATGTTCGCTAGTGTCATGTGTGACAAGCAGTGTCCTGAGCTGCCGGCCACGACGGTCTGCTCCAGTGCACGGTGATTGTGACCTTCTTTTTGCGGTCGCGTGGTTGACCTCGTGCGTGTGTTATCTTCGTTCCTCATGCCGATTACCGTTCTATTCATTCCTCTTGCCGATTACTATCCTATTCATTCCTCATGGCGATTACTCGTGAAGTTAAGCCTGCGACGGAGTGATGCCCCAGGCTATTAAGGGAAGCTTTGGAGCTCAAACTATATACAACCTCTTGTTATGCTTAACCTGGCTTGTAATTCTAGTTCCTAGCATTATTTCCGGGTGTCTTTCTTTTGTGCATGTACTTCTTGTAAGCTGGTAACCCCAAGCATGATGTTAAGAGCTTTATACTAATTTAAAGGTAGGTGAAATCCTTTGATCTAAAAGAATTAATGAAGGTTATCTTCACGTAAAGCAATACCAAAGGAATTTCAGACCATATTTACCGAATCAGGACTATGACCTTAAATACAAAGACAAGAATTACACATCCCTATTGATCAGAATTGGCATGCTATTTCAACAGATGAGCTTAGGTAATACAGTCACTTCCAATCTATTCCGAGGAGAATGAGTGTCATAGTGCACAACGCACAATAGACAGTAAACTGTAAACAAGAGGCATCTCCAAACCCTGGAGAAATATAATTAAAGAGGGAAGGAAAACTGTGGTACTAGTAATATCTTAACAAAAACACAAGAGGAAAAAAAAGTGCAGGGCAAGATCTTTTATGGAATTGCTCTGCATGTATCCATCACTTCTATGTACTCCCCCCCTAATATAGACATGTTGTATACAACTTCTGTTCTTCCTCTGGTATTGGTTTTCGCTTCACAGAGCAAACCCCTTTCGATTCCAAATCCAAATTGACCAAAGCTCAAACGAGGAACTAATCCCCTTCCGTGGGCACTGTTCAGTAGAGTAAATCTCTCCAGGAGAGGGGGCAATCGGAAAATATTTCGAAGACTCTCCGCCGTGGCCTCCTTGGCCTGCCGTGGTCTATTCTTCTCGCCGGTCGAGCCCTTTTCCATAAGAACCCAACGGGCCAACGAATTTCAAATCCTATCCTCAGGATTCGTAAGAAGGAATCATCGCCAAGGTTAAGCAAACATCACCCCGAGCTTGCACTGAATCAAGCAACCGATCCTTCTATGACGCAGGTAGCGGCAGGGGTAGGAGGACCGGCGACGAGGGCGGGAGGAGCGGCGCCCGGCAGAGCGGGCAGGTGCGGTGGCCGTGAGCGGCCCAGCGGTCGAGGCAGGAGCGGTGGAAGACGTGGCGGCACCCGCGCGGCCGGCGCACACTCGCGGCGCCATGGAAGTCGCCGAGGCACACGGCGCACCCCTCCGGCAGCAGCGGCGCTTCTTCGCCGTCTTCGGAGGAGGAGAGGAGCGCGTCGAAGCGCACCGCGGGGGAGTGCTCGTCCAGCTCCAGGCCGCCGCAGCTGGTAGGTTCTTGGTCGTGGTGGTGGTACTGATGGTAGTGGTGGTCGGCGAAGGTGTCGGACGTTGTGGTTGGGTAATCGAAGGTGGCGTCATCGGCGCCGACAAGGCGGAGCAGCCAAGAAGAGACACGGCGGAGATGGCCGAGCAAGAAGAGGAGGTTGAGGAGCAGCCTCGGCATATCTGAGTACACCACCGGGAACCCCATCTTGGGTATAGTGTATCTCCCGCTGTATGGGTCTCAAAGAAGAGAAATCAGGCTGGAAAACTAGGAATTCTTTCCCGGAAGAGGAGGAGGCAGAGGGATCTCACATGGAGCTCAAAATCATGGCCTTTATAAGGAGCGGAGCTAGCTCGCAGCAGGTGCAGGGAAGGAAGACGATGAGAAGCTAGCGCTGATGCATTGAGTGATGGGGGTTGGAGCCATGGAGGATGGCGACAAAGACAAGAGAGAAAACTAGCTACGGAGTGTGCTTAACAGTGACAAGATTATGCGTCGACGATCGAGATCAATGATTGATTATAGGTGGAGAGGGTACGTCGATCGATGGAGCGTGCTGCGTCAGTGCATGTGTTCATGTTTCGGGCGGGAGGAACAGGTCAGGTGCGCTTGTCGACTGGCCGGCTCGGCTCAGCTGCACGCCTCACCCTCCAGCTAGCTCGCCCGTACCATGCACACGGGGAAAAAAAACTTATATAATTCCCATGCTGTGCACATGTGCACTACAACGCTTATGGACAAGGGATTCTAAAGTGCGATCGTTCTCTGGTTTATGTTATGTGACGAACAGCAGACGAAGTTATTGAGAGGAGGATCATAACATCTCACACCAGATAGAGCAAATTTGACTTACTATATTCTACAGTACTATATATAAAGACGGCTGAATCCGCTACCTGTCATTCGTCCACGTCGTCGTCCTTCCTCAGCCGTTCGATCTGCGCAACGGACGGTCGCGATCGACCCACGTCGCGCCCCATTCCCGCCCGGTACTGTAGCTTCGATTTTTGACCAACCAGCAAGCGACACGTGGCCCGGTCACTCGCCGGTCGCCCGCCTCCCACACTAGTAGGGAAGTGTCTTTCTGTGGAATGACATTTTGTGGCGCACCATTGTGGACATGCGCCACAAAAACATTTCAGTGGCGCACCATGGACAATGCGCCACAGAATACTGTGGCGCATTCAAGCTATACTGCGCCACAGAAATATGGTGGGTCCCGCCTCAACAAAATCTGGTGACATTTTTGTGGCGCATTGATCTGGATGCGCCACAGAAAGCAGCATTTCTGTGGCGCATCCAGTCCTGTGCGCCACAGAAATGTTGTGGGTCCCCCTCCAACTATTGCCTGGGTGCTTATTCTATGGCGCACGGTTCTGGATGCGCCACTGAAACTAATATTTCTGTGGCGCATCTATGCCCGTGCGCCACAGAAAAGTATGTGTGTGTTTTTTTTAATTTAACCAAATGTGTTTGTGTTTTGTACATTCTTTTTTTTCAATGTGTGTGTTCTTTCTTAAAATATAACCAATTTTTTTAAATTTAACCAAATGTGTTTGTGTTTTGTACATTTTTTTTTATAAAATTGTGTGTGTTCTTTCTTTAAATATAACCATTTTTTTAAAATTTAACCAAATGTGTGTGTTCTTTATTTTTTAAATATAACTAAAAATATTTTTTCAAAAAGAATAACAAATGTATGTAGTGTTCTTTATTAAAATTTAACCAAAAAAATTTACAACCACTGGGATATGTTGGTTTTATTGTTATATACCAGCAGCACTACTTTTTAAAATTTCAGGCAACACAATTCTGTGGCGCACCCAGTCTGGGATGCGCCACAGAATTATTCTGCGCCCACTTACATGTGGGCCCTCCCCGCGCCGGCCTCTCTCTCTCTTCCCAAATTTCCCCAACACGCCTCGCGACACACAGAGTGCGCGCTCGACACCCTTGCACGCGCCCGCCACCCTTGCACGCGCCGGCGCCGGCGACCTCCCTGCGCCCCGCCCACCCTTGCACGCGCCCTGCCCCAACTCGTCGCCGTCGTCGACCTCCCCTGCGCCCGCCCCCGCCCAACCCTCCCTCGGAGCAAACGAGCAACCGCCCAACCCACCCCGCCCCCGCCTCGGCCTCGAGACGCCGCAGACGAAGAAGACCACCGGCGCCGCCCTGGGACCCGCCACAGGACACCCCACTCGCTCCCCTGCCCGAGGTGCTTCCCCGCTCCCCTGCCTCCCTCCCCTACCGAAAAACATGCAACCTAGGTGTTTGTTGAAACTCCAACAACAATTTTTTTGAATTTTGTTGTTCATTTGCTTGCTGCTTGTTGTTGTTAGTGATGCTAGGTTAGTTTCTAGTTTAGTTGCTAGGTTAGTGTTAGGTTAGTATATGCAAAAAATTGAAGATGAAATTTTGGAGATGAAAAATTTGCTAAGTCAAATATGGTCAGTGTTTAAACATGCCTTTCAAACTGACTTGAATTAAGGTGTTAGAAGTTTTCAAAAAATTATTTTTGAGCTTTATCATGAAGTAATAGCGTAGTGCAAGATATCCATGAAGGTACATTGCAAATAGGATCAAGATTTGATAATTTCGTAAGCGTCCAAAGTTGGTACTTTTTAATTGTCTTGAAGATGCATTTTTAGTTGGAATTAACTAATGCATTATTTTGCCAAATGCAGGAAATTTAAAGGAAACTCAGCGTGATTTTAGGTGAGATGTGGATGTGGTGATGTGGATGTGGATTTTGCCGTATGCCGTGTATGTTTATGAGATGTGGATGTTGTATGTGTGTTTGTTGCCGGCCGGAGATGCCGGCCGGAGATGTGGTTGTGTTGATGTGATGTTGTTGCCGGTCGGAGATGCCGGCCACAAATGTTTGTGGATGAAATGTCTGCAGGTACCCATGAGGCCCTTGAGTTTGCCGGAACGTCGATTAACTTCCGTTCCGGCAAATTCGGGTACTCCATATGTCCATTTTTTAGCAAAGGTCATGCCGAAATTTTTCGTGAATTTTGGCATGACTTTGCTAAAAAATAGGACATATGATTTGTGAAATGTCTGCAGGTACCCCGAGAGGCCCTTGAGTTTGTCGGAACGTCGATTAACTTCCGTTCCGGCAAATTCGGGTACTCCATATGTCCCTTTTTTAGCAAAGGTCATGCCGAAATTTTTCGTGAATTTTGGCATGACTTTGCTAAAAATAGGCATATGGGGTATTGCGACTAATGCATGGGCCGGGGTATCTTAGTACTTAATTAAGCGATTTTTTTCTTATATTTGTTGTACTAACCTTTTGCCTCTTTTTAATGCAGTGCAAACATGTCGGAAGGCGGCCCTTCTAAGCACATGAGCGTCGAAGATCAAGCTAGAGATTTCAACAAGTCGTTCTGGGAGGTGTCCCAGCAGATGGAGGAGGAGGTGGAGGCCGCCGAGAATGAGCAAGAGGACCGGGTGGAGGACGCCGAAACCACAGATGGAGCTGCTAGTGCCGGTCAGGAGGATGACACCAGCACCACTGATGGTGGCGACCACACAGATGCTGCTACCGATAGCAACCCGACCGCTAAGCGGAAGAAGGCAAGGAAGGATCGGAAACCGCAAGCGCTCGACAACGTCACACACGTGTTCACCAAGGTCACGCCCAGTGGCCTACCAGTGGAGCCGGAAAAGCCTGCCAAAGGGTACAGCATGCAACTAGGGTGCATCGTCCGGGAAAGCATGTCGATCAACACGAAGGACCTCAGAAGCAAGGGCAATGAGGCTTTGGTCGAACACCTCCTCACGAAGCTTCACCAACGATACACGTTCCCGCTTCCGTTGAACAAAAAGGTGGACAGTTTAGCCATCACGAAGATGAGCACCGCCTTGAGCAGCTGGAAATTTCGGGTGAAGAAGAAGATCAATAAGGGTCAAAGCTGGGAGGAGATAAGTGCCAAAGAACCGACGCTCGACAAAGAAGAGTTCGAGATATTCAAGGAGTCCTTAAAGTCTGAGGAGGCTAGAAAATGGACCGAGTGGGGTAAGTCTATGCGGGAGCTGAACATAGGTAACCACCGTTTGGGAAGCGGCGGTTACCGAGGAAAACAGCCCGTTTGGGAAAAGGAGGATGCCATTGTTGCAAAAATGGGAAAAGAGAACATGTGGAACAAATTCACGGACGAGCAAGTGAGGAACTTTGTCCGGTCCCGCTACTATCTGAACGACGCGACGGGGGAATTCGTTACCGACGATGACGATGTGAGGACATTCGAGAAATTACTGGTAAGGAATTTAATTTCCGCGGATATCTCAAAGTCCATTGCGTTGATCTAATTAGATAACGAAGTCATATATTTCTACATGGGTTCACCTTAATTTCCTTTGTCTGCAGGAGGATGAGTTGAAGGATGGCCCGTCGTCCCAGGAGTCGACGGAGCCGTGGGACACGACTTTCAACAGGGCGACGAACGCTTACAAGGATAGGGACAAGTCGAAGCCGCCGACGTCAGCTGGTCGTGTGTCCGGCTTTGGTACGAGCATGAAGTTCGTAGAGTACTACTCATCTGACCCGGAGAAGAGAAAGGAGAGGAGGAAGATGAAGAGGGATAATACCGCCGAGGTTGTGGAGCTAAGGAAGAAGGTGGAGTCACTAGAGAAGCAAATAGTGGACTCCAGTACAGTGGACAAGTTAGTGGACGAGAGGATCCGGACGCTCATACCCCCTGGGTTGTTTGAGGGGTTAGCTGCTTGGAATGCGGGAGGTCAACAAGGGCCCATACACGTGCCCAGCTTCAGCGGCAGCAACTCAACCATGAACCGGGCCGTGTCGCCGGACCTGGTGACCCCACCCAACGCCACCCTGCAGCAGTCGGTCCCTTTTGTCGCACCGACACCCCCTCCCGCGAAAGATACCGAGGCGCCACCACCCGAACGGCCGGAGGAGAATGTTAGGCCGGCCGCCGGCACCGGCGCCCTTGTCTCGACATTAGCCGAGATCAACGCCATCGACAAGGTAACTAATTAATTACTTAGTCCGCGTCATTTTCTATAACTCTGCCTTTTATGACTGCCACCTGATGATGCCCAACATTTGTTCACAAAAGGACACGCCTTGCATACTCCTGCATAGGGTGGTACCCGACGGCGAGTTGAAGGAAGTTGCTGAGGGCATGCTCATACAACCATTGTGCCGTGATATGCACAACAATAGAATGAGCGAGGCCGTGATGAGGGTCAAGGTGACTGAGGTACTGCCTGAGTTTAGTGGCATCGACCCCCCCATGCAACCTCCGGGAGCCGAGAAACACATGCTCCTTGGAAATTGCCCCAAGTGGGTCCTGGAATGGCCGAAGACCCAAATTCGTCTTGGGGGGTTAAGGCGCCGCTCCACCGGCGCCACCTCTAAACCCCGGAAGCCGATCGTTCGGCCCTCGAAGCCGCCACGAAAACCTGTTGAGAAGGAACCGGCGCCACAAGCAGCAGTCGCCACCACCCGGAAGGAACCGCCGGTCGTTGCCACCACCAGCCGCCACCAAAGACTGTTGGGAATGTCTGTACCGCAACAGCCGTCCGAAGCCAAAGACGTTGCACCTCAACTTGATGGCAACGACGATGATGATGAAAATATCGACGTCGATGGCTTCATCAACACGGGCGCGAGCAAAGATTTGTTCATGCCTGCTATGGATGAGGAACCACCCTTCCGCGCTCACGGTGATCAACCTGGTCGTCGCACTACATGCCAGCGCCTGAGTTTTTCTCAAAACACGCCTCCGGAAGCCGGCGATCAAGCTCCAGACAAAACGGGTAACATTTTCAGCCCTGGCACACTGACACGGACGGTTTGCGCGGGGTTCACTGCACCCCCACCATCCCCAGAGAAGATCAAGAAGTCTAAGAAGAGAAGTAGGCAAGGCACCTCTACGAGCCAGCCAGCTCCTAAGGTTATCCGGGGTCATGAAGACATGACATCACCCCGTGCGGATAGCTTGACCCGAGTTCATGTAGCTGGTAAACCGTTGCTGCCTCCGGAGTTGCTCTGCCTCGCAAAAGGACCCATGCTCTCTTTGCATGAAGCTATCTTGATGATGGAGGGCCTGCTTCTTAAAGACAAGAATCCAAATTACCCGGTGTTGACGGTCCAGGTACCAAAGAACGTGGACTTCGTTACTGAAGCCCCCGCCGATCTGTTCTTCATAGCGTTCGAGGACGTCTTCAACCTGTTTCACTCTAGACGGCTGGACTATAACTTGGTCCGCCTATACGCGATCAATATGGCGATGAAGATCCAGAGAGATGTTGCCCCGTACGTCACGGTAGTGGATCCCTACTACATGCGTGACAGTCAGCTGGTGGAAGGATCAACGACACGGGATAAGGCCACGGAGTACCTGAAGAGGTTCATGCTGAACAACAAGAGGAAGAACAACCTTCTTCTACCTTTCTTTCCCGAGTAAGTACACATCCGCTCGCCGCCGTCGTATCTTATGCTTTCTTATAGATTTCTTCCGTTGTTGATCCTTTCCACTGCATTTTTTCCGACTAGGGACAAGTACTGCGTACTCATCATCCTATGGCGCACCCACCATACGCCACAGAAAGCTATTTTGGTGCGCCACAGAAAGGCACTTCCCTACTAGTGCCAGCCGGTCGCCCACCCGGTCGCCCCCACCCCCCCCCCCCCACGTTTTTTGGCGCACATACTTACATAAACCCCTCCCGAAGGACCTATCTGCAAATTCAAGAAAGGCAAGGGACTTCCGTGCAAATGTTACACCACAACTCCCCTCCTGGCTTTTCTCCTCCGCGCGGCCGCGGCGTCGCCGCCGCCGCCGACGCACGCCGGCGCCGCTCCTAGCCTTCCCGGTCAAATCAGGCCACGCAGAGATCTCCGCCGCCGTCCCCACTCCATCCTCGCCGAGGATCCCATGCCGGGACGCCGCCTGTGCGCCGGGAAGGCCGCCGTCGTCGTCGCCGTCATCCGCGGCGGCCGTGCGTCCTCACCGCCGTTCCGACGACCTAGGCGCGGAGGCGCCGCCATCTTCTGGTCGCCCGCGTCCGTGCGCGCACGCGCGCCCAGCTTGGCGTGCTAGGTTGCGCGGATGCGACGCCGGCGACCTCGCCGCCGCCCCGGTGGATCCGGCCGACACAGCGCCGCCCCATGGTGACGTCAGCCTGCGTCCCAGCGGGCCTGGGCTTGGCAGCTGGGCTGCCAGACGGACTGTGCAGGCCCTTTTTTTTGTTCTGTTTTATTTTTTCCAGGAAAAATGTAACTCTCCAAATGCAGTTCCAAATATATTCGAACCAATTTCCAAATATTTGTAAATATTAAAATAGCTACTGTAAATACTTTGGGACCACCTCCACATTATTTGAGAAGTTGAAAAATTCATATAATACAAAAGGTTCGATGCACACCTTTATGTCATTTCGTAAAATACGGATTCCATGGTTTTCTTTCGAACTCAAATAGAATGCAGAAAAATAACATCAATAATATCATTCAATATGGAAGACCTAGTAAAATAATTTGGTACAAAACATCTTGCTTAAATAAAGTTTGGCATTCCGTTTAAATACAATTACCCATTTATAACATGTGTTTAAATATATCAAAATAAAGATACCGCAAATATAAATATTGGAAAATAGTTGCTCCAAGCTTATTTTCCAAACAAATATAACTGAATGCAAAACCTAATTCTAAAATAAAACATGCTTTATATAATTTGATACAATTTACATATGTTGTTTACAACTATTATTGAACCGAAAACCTAATTCTAAAATATAGCATGCTTCCAGATCTGATCATTCTATTAAGGACAAAAGAATTCAGACCTTAATATAGTTCTACTTTAACCAACTTTTAAAATCTAAACATTTATAAAGCGTTAGCTTTTTTTGAGTTACAACCATTTTCAAATTTGAACAACCTCCGAAATCCGACTATTTTCAGAACGAATATTTTCCCAATTACAATGCTTTCCAAGCTTATACAACTTTAGTATTTTTAAATGCGAACACTTTCAAAATTAAATTTAATGGGCGGACACAATGTGTCAACTATGTCAACATGAACACACAAAAAAACCTACCTACGACATATGATAAAATTCCACGTTTAAATAACTCAAAAGTTTAGACGATTTTCAAATATGCGCGTTAAATAAACGCAAAAAAAATTCAATTACACTAAACATGCCAGCACAACCTCACAAAAAAATATTCATACAATGTAAAGCCAACTACTTGTGTAAAAGAAAGCAAACACATTTGACAACTCAGATTTGCCAACATTTCCAAAAAAATAAGAAGGAAAAAACAATAATGTAGCTTTCCAACCCAAATTTTAAATTTAATCCTTCTAAAAAAATAATCCAACGGGCGAGCCCAAATTACTCATACAATTTTGAAAAAATTCTACATAATGTACACCACTAATTTTAGATATGTCTACAAAAAAAATGGCGAATATGTCAACGTGGTCACATAAAAATAAATATAGACGACGAAATTGCAAATTTAAAATTTGCATGTGGTAATTAAATTTAATGGGCGGGCAAAATATAATAGATATGTCAACATGGACACAACAAAATAAGATTACACGTTTGAAAAATTCAAAATTTAAGACAATTTTCAAATCTGCGCACTTAATAGACGCAAAAAGAATTCAAACACAATAAACGTGCCAACATAACCACACAAAAAACCGTTCTTAAAACCTAAAACCAGCTACTTGTGTACAAGAAAGCAAGCACAACTGAGGAATTCAAATTTGTTAGCATTTTAAAAAAATTACGAAGACAAAGAAAAGAAAATCATACCAGAGCTGTCCAATCCAAATTTCAAATTTACTCCCTCCACAAAAAAACTTAAATTCTTTCAAGTCCACGGGCGCGGCGGGAGACGCGCTTACAAATATTACAGATAGATTATGACCACAGGATTTAAGCATTTAGTAAACATGAAAAAAATTCGAGTATGAACAACTCCCCAATTTGACCATTCCAAAATTTGTACAACTTCTCAGTCCAGACAATTTTTGAATTCCAACTATTTTACGATTATATAATTCAACATTTTAGCACACGGGCGCGGCGAAGCCCGCGCTTAGTCCCCTAGTGTTAGCTATTGGGATGTAGGAGGATCAGAGCATCTCCAATCGAATGTGTACACGGACAGACGTCGCACACCCGTATTTGTCCACTCGAGCACCACCACCACCCCACCCCAACCCCTCTCTCTCTCTCTCCTCTCAACCCTCAAATATATGCAAACACATGCACATCGATCACACCAATCAAATTTATCACCAATTTAATAATTAAACGTAAAAATAAAATAAATCAATTTAACACAAGCCAACAAATAACGTTCGTACATAAACGCTAAACAATGAATCATACGTCCTTATTTTTGCGCTCGTTGATCTTCTTTTGTTTCTCGAACAACCCTTTTACTTTCAGCATCCCTGATTCAAGTGTCTTGCAAAGATTCTTAACTCCTCAATGCTCATCACGAGGCTCAGCTTACCTTTCTCAAGTCGAATGGTATCAAACGTCTTCGTCTTTTCAAGCTCCATCTTTATCCATTTCTTACTCGTTTCCAAATCATCCTCTCCATCTGCAATTACATACTCTCTCGGACCCTCGCTCGATCAAACTCCATCTTCTTTCTTAGCACTTTCCGTAAGAGGATGTACGTCTCATCCTTCTTCTCCTCCATTCTCTTCAAGGTCTATGACTTGTTGGAGAAGATTTTAGTACATGAGGTTAACATTTTATTCGTCTGCCCCTTCCAATATACTGTCAGCTGATCTAGTAGATAGATGAGAGAGAGCCATCGTTGGTATCCATCTTCTTGGCTGGATTCTTGAGATCTTCGAAGAGGGTGCTCTCTATTCCGGATTCTACTTCAACTCGAGCCAATAATGGGCCATAGTGAATGTTTTTTCTCAACTTGATGATACAAAGTGACGGGGAAGCCCATCTAAACAGCAAGAAAACTCAACACGATGCAATGAAATAAAATTGATAACAACCAAGCAAGACTTATATGTCTATCTATTCCAACGCCACTTTGATTCTTATTTTGCACTTGTACATAAAATACAAACCGAACTTGTTACGGACTCTTGGATGGTGGCCCATCTATGTTGAAAATAGCCCTCATTGCACGTTGAATTGATTAGAAGCAACGCCACGCAATACTTATGCCCATGGTAAAATTGATGGATTTTGTCCCAGTACTGTCGGGGATATAACCCCGGGTACCCCAAAGTTATGAGGTGGTTGGATTGGTAAAAGAGATAAGAGAAGAAGTTAAACAGATAAAAGATAAAGAAAAAGGAGGGAAGGCATCCTGGGCCGAGGTATCCAGCAAACTCAGTTGGGCCGAGGTTCCTCAAGCTTAGCAGATCGAAGTACCTCCCAGCCTCGGCAGGCCAGCATGCCATACTCGGCTGGGCCAGGGGCGTCGCCCCGCCTGGGCCAGCTTCGCCACTACGGCTGGTCCAGCTTCGATACCTCGGCTGATCCAGCTTCGATACCTCGGCTGGGGCCGACACTACGTCTCCCCGGGTGGGCCGAATTGCCACGCCGGGACGGACCGACCTGCGTACCTCCAGTTGGGCCGAGACTCCGCCACCTCGGAGCAGGCCTCCATCCCGGGGCGGACCAAGTTCTCTCGGAGCGGGCCGAGCTTGTTTACCCCGGAGCAGGCTCGGTGCTGCACACCTCGGTGGGCCGAGTCCGTTCCAACCCGGCTGGACCGAGGTCCTCACCTCGGCTGGGCCGGCCCGTTCTTACTTCGGCTGGACCTTACCTCGGAGCAGGCTGAGCCCTTGGCAGACCGAGATTTCTTTACCTCGGGCCGGCCGAGTTTCCCAGTGGACCGAGATTCCCAGGTTGACCAAGACCGAGTTATCTACAGCTCGGACTGGACCAGGGACTCCACACAGCGGGTGGACTCTAATTTGGCTGGGACAAAGACTGCACACCTCGGCTGCTACTTCTACTCCGCCATCTCCACCACACCGACACCCCAGCCGCATCCTCGTCAAGTACAAGATACCTCCTGCCACCTACCGAAGATCCCGGAGACAAGTGCTAGAAGACAAATGCCAGGACGGACGGGACACTCCAAGCCCATCCCCATGACGCAGCTACAGTGTTGACAAGACCCCAGTGGTCATGTCAGCTACAGTGAAAAGTGTGCATTGCATGTTGTCTCCTTGTCCACTCCTTGTCCCCTCTCTCCTTTATAAGGAGCACCAGGGGAATGCTCAGAGGGACACGGGCGGACGCGCAGAGGCCCGTGGGCTCTTTTCTCCCCGTAGTCTTCTTCTTCTTCCTTGAGCATTTCACCATGGATGGATCATACAGCTTGAGGAGCACGTGTACCCACCGCATATGAGAGGAGAATACACCAAAGTAAGATAGATGCTGCAGTAGGGGTTTTACCTCCTCACGAGGGCCCCGAAGCAGGGTAAATCTGTGTGTTTGCCGTGTTCATCGTGTGCGACTCCATCGCGCTATCCCTCCCCGAATCCTCAAGCGTCCATCGGCGCCAAACTCAAGCCTACCCCTAGGCATCTGTTGTTCGCCACCACGACGACAGTTGGCGCCCACCGTGGGGCTGATAGTGGGGCTTGCTAGATCAATTCGGACGGGACATTCTTCATCAACTCGGGGACTCGACGTCAAGGACGCCGCGGCGTTCGAGACGCCGGCTTCACACCCATGCGCACCGTCGTCTCCGCCCGCGCGTCCGCATCATCTTCGTCAACCCGCGGCCGCGCATCTCCGCGCAGTCCCCGGGACCTGCGTCACCTCCGCCCGAGATCCTATGCATCGCTCTTCCGCCGGCGTGCACGGCCGTGACGTCCTCCGCCTCACGCGCCCGCCGGAGGCCGTGCTCGCATCTTCGCGTCATCCCCAACCTCGTTCAGCCCTGGCTGCCTAGGTGGCGCCCGGCTGCGTCCGCCGCGATTCAGTCAGCTCCACCCTGGCCGCGGCTACCTCCGCCTCGAGTCGGCCATCTCCGCCCGGGTCGCGGCCTCCTCCATCTCGCTTCGGTCGGCTCCGCCCCGCCCGCGCCCGCGCCCGGCGATGCTGGCGTCCTCTCCGCGCGGGTCGCGCGCCCAAACTCCTCAGCTCGCTGCTCCGGCAGGCTGCCCCGCACCATCCAGGGCAGCGCTGCCCGTTGACCTCCAGTGCGTTGTCAGGTTGGCTCCTCGCCTCGTCTCGATAGTGTATAACCTCGGTCGCACCTCGCCCCTGCAAATCGGTGGACAGACATTCAAGGCGGGCCGGGATCTCCGTGTCGATTGACCGAGGTTACAGGTTGGGCCGAAGCATCCGAGGCAGGCCCATGTTGGGCGAACCAGCATCCTCAATTCGGTCGGGCTGATTCGGCAGCGCAGCCCCGGAATGGGCCGAGGTTTCTCAGATCTCGGTCGAGCCGGCCCGTCGTAGCTTCGGGCTTACCGAGCTTGTGCCAGCATCGGTACTCGGCAGGACCGAGTTAAGCTGTAGTCTCGGTCGGGGCGGCCACCTCACCTCGCAGCAACTTCGGCTGGGCCGAGTTAGTCTGCAACTCGGCTGGGCCGAGTCACCGTTTCCCGCCTCGGAGCGAGCCTACATTCTTCTCCTTCCTCCACAGGCCGGCAGCTCCTATCTCGGAATGGCTGACATTGCCCGGCTAGCAACAGACGCAGCATTGAGTCAGGTGCGGCCGAAGTCTCGGTTCGCTGGAAGTCTCGGGTCGTCCACCTCTACTCTCCGTCAACAGTCTGAGTGTAAGTGTTTATTGCATATAGATCTGCTCAGCGTTTAAATATTTAATCTTAAAGTTTACTCGGGGACTGCCCCTTCATACCTTGCTTAATTGTTGATCCCGGGAACGAAATGTCGTAACCCGGGGACTGCCCTTTTATGTTGTCTATATGTTTTCCCCGGGGGCAAGATGTCTTGACCCGGGGACCAGCCCACCAGTACGTTCTGTTCTTTCTGCTAGATCTCTAAAATAACTCGGGGACTCGGTGAAAACCGAGTCAGCGTCCTAGTTCGTAGCTTTGCGGCTCATTGTAATTTCTGTCTTATGCTAGACTTAGTTTGATCTGTTAAATAGAATTATTGTTCTAGTCAAATATATGTATGCATGAACTGACATTGAAAGGTGATATCGGTTTTACCGAGAGAATATTCATATCGAAGGTCGTGGTTATATCGGTTATCTCGGATCCACCTTATATTTACTACTATGGCCTCAAAGTATATCCCGGATAGTCTTTGGTATCGGCTTGCCGAGTTATAAATGGCATATCATATCAAGTTGTCGCTTATGTCGGTTTGCCAATGTATCATGGCATCATGCAATATCTCCATATCGCCGTTTATGTCGGTTTCCCAATGTATCATGGCATCATGCAATATCTCCAGATCGCCGTTTATGTCGGTTTGCCAATGTATCATGGCATCATGCAATATCTCCAGAGCGCCGTTTATGTCGGTTTGCCAGAGTATCATGGTGTCATGCCAGTGTCCCCTGATCGCAGTTTGTTTCGGTTTGTAAATATAGCGTGGCATCGTGTAGTATTTCCGAATCATCGTTTATGTTGATTTGCCAAGAGGCAACATCCGAGGTATCCCTACGTCAAACCAGCAGTGGCTGGAGACGTCCATGTCGGTAAGCGCCCAGAGTGGCTACCGGACATCCGAGGTATCCCTACGTCAAACCAGCAGTGGCTGGAGACGTCCATGTCGGTAAGCGCCCAGAGTGGCTACCGGACATCCGAGATATCCCTACGTCAAACCAGCAGTGGCTGGAGAAGTCCATGTCGGTAGGCGCCCAGAGTGGCTACCGGACATCCGAGGTATCCCTACGTCAAACCAGCAGTGGCTGGAGACGTCCATGTCGGTAAGCGCCCAGAGTGGCTACCGGACAACCGAGGTATCCCTACGTCAAACTAGCAGTGGCTGGAGAAGTCCATGTCGGTAAGCGCCCAGAATGGCTACCGGACATCCGAGGTATTCGTATGTCAAACCAGCAGTGGTTGGAGACATATATGTCGGTAAGTGCCCGGCGTGGCTAAGAATCGACATAGGATGGTATTGGTGCTGATAAGATATGGAATTTATGGAGACTTTATTGGTGGTTATTTGTTTTTGTAAGACTGCGCGCGACTCTACGAGTCCCCCACAGCCTCGGGGACTAATGTCGGGGATGTAACCCCGGGTACCCCCAAAGTTATGAGGTGGTTGGATTGGTAAAAGAGATAAGAGCAGAAGTTAAACAGATAAAAGATAAAGAAAAAGGAGGGAAGGCATCCTGGGCCGAGGTATCCAGCAAACTCAGTTGGGCCGAGGTTCCTCAAGCTCAGCAGATCGAAGTACCTCCCAGCCTCGGCAGGCCAGCATGCCATACTCGGCTGGGCCAGGAGCGTCGCCCCGCCTGGGCCAGCTTCGCCACTACGGCTGGTCCAGCTTCGAAACCTCGGCTGATCCAGCTTCGATACCTCGGCTGGGGCCGACACTACGTCTCCCCGGGTGGGCCGAATTGCCACGCCGGGACGGACCAACCTGCGTACCTCCAGTTGGGCCGAGACTCCGCCACCTCGGAGCAGGCCTCCATCTCGGAGCAGGCCTCCATCCCGGGGCGGACCAAGTTCTCTCGGAGCGGGCCGAGCTTGTTTACCCCGGAGCAGGCTCGGTGCTGCACACCTCGGTGGGCCGAGTCCGTTCCAACCCGGCTGGACTGAGGTCCTCACCTCGGCTGGGCCGGCCCGTTCTTACTTCGGCTGGACCTTACCTCAGAGCAGGCTGAGCCCTTGGCAGACCGAGATTTCTTTACCTCGGGCCGGCCGAGTTTCCCAGTGGACCGAGATTCCCAGGTTGACCAAGACCGAGTTATCTACAGCTCGGACTGGACCAGGGACTCCACACAGCGGGTGGACTTTAACTCGGCTGGGACAAAGACTGCACACCTCGGCTGCTACTTCTACTCCGCCATCTCCACCACACCGACACCCCAGCCGCATCCTCGTCAAGTACAAGATACCTCCTGCCACCTACCGAAGATCCCGGAGACAAGTGCTAGAAGACAAAGGCAAGGACGGACAGGACACTCCAAGCCCATCCCCATGACGCAGCTACAGTGTTGACAAGACCCCAGTGGTCATGTCAGCTACAGTGAAAAGTGTGCATTGCATGTTGTCTCCTTGTCCACTCCTTGTCCCCTGGACTCTCCTTTATAAGGAGCACCAGGGGGAATGCTCAGAGGGACACGGGCGGACGCGCAGAGGCCCGTGTGCTCTTTTCTCCCCGTAGTCTTCTTCTTCTTCTTCTTCCTTGAGCATTTCACCATGGATGGATCATACAGCTCGAGGAGCACCTGTACCCACCGCATATGAGAGGAGAATACACCAAAGTAAGATAGATGCTGCAGTAGGGGTTTTACCTCCTCACGAGGGCCCCGAAGCAGGGTAAATCTGTGTGTTTGCCGTGTTCTACGTGTGCGACTCCATCGCGCTATCCCTCCCCGAATGCTCAAGCGTCCATCGGCCCCAAACTCAAGCCTACACCTAGGCATCTGTTGTTCGCCACCACGACAAGTACTTTAAACCTTTTGCAGTTTCACAAATAAGATCCATGTTTGTGGCAAACCAAGTTAATTTGAATAACAACACATCTTCATGGGTTGTGCACCAACTCTTGCCTTTGTCCGTTCTTTTTTGGAGAGTCCGGGATGGCCCGACACTAAAGTAAGGGGATGTCATAATTTGTAGGATCTTGGCTATTATGGATTAATATCAATCGTAAACGAGTTGTAAGTATGCATCACAATTAAACCACCATCTTAAAATTGATCCTAGATAATGTTTGGATAACTTGTATCGTCGAACTTTCGTCTAACAGCTGGTGGGCATATATGTTGGAGATGACCGAGGATAGCCACGATCGTTGCAGCTAGGGAGAATCACACACCATTGCTGGGGCACAGTCTCGCTCCGCGTGAAGCAATCCGGGGTGTGCAACTTTGAAGGTGAGATGACGTGAGCCCGAGGTGTGGTCAAGTGTGTGGCCATTATGGCGGGCGCACAGAAGGAGGACGCCGGAGCGGATACGCCAGAACACCATCCCTGCAACCTCCTTCCACGCAGCCCCCTCCTCTAGCTTTCTGTTTGTCCTTTTCATCCGTCCTCCTTCGTCACAATTTCTTGAGGAACAACTATTTGGTGAACTGTGCTTTTTTTTTCTTTCTCTGAAGCAAACGCAAACAGTTGTGAACAGCGCTTGGACGTGGACAAAAGAGATCTGGAGTAGACATGCCATGTGGACGCAACTAGATGCACCGGCCTTGGAATAATTAGCTAGCTGGAATATATCAAAGCATAATGTATTGTCGGAGACATGCATGCGCGCCACGACAACATGCGATATGGAGATCCATATGTTGGACAGATGCGTCAGACGGCCACGTACGCTACACTAGTAGAAAAGGAGGTTTTGGTGCGCCACCTTTAGTACCGGTTATACAAAAACCGGTACTAAAGGGGGGCATTAGCACCGGTTGGGTTCGTGGCACCGCGGCGAGGACCTTTAGTACCGGTTTCTAATAACAACCGGTGCTAAAGGCTACCCTTTAGTACCGGTTTTTAAAACCAACCGGTACTAAAGGGTTGGAGGCCCCGCGGCACGGTTGGTGGCCCCACGGCAAGCCCTTTAGTACCGGTTATTATTACCAACCGGTACTAAAGAGTAGCCTGTAGTGTCATGGTTTTTTTATATATGTATAGTGTCATGGTTTTGATATCCGTCCCCTTCGGCCCTCGTCCGGTCTATGATTCGGATGTGGTATATGTTTTTAACTATTTATTTTGTTTCGTGTTTATAACAATCATGCCGACCAACTTGACGTAGATATATTTTTAATTATGAGTACTTTATATGTAACGAGAGTACTTTATATGTGTAATGAGTACTTTATATGTGTAGTGAGTACTTTATACGTGATCTCCTCCGAAATCCTGAAAAATGAGCGAAAAGGAAAAAAACAGAAACCCTAAACCCTGAAAAATAAGCGAAAAGAAAAAAAACCGAAAACCTAACCCCCTTGAAAAATAAGGGGGGCAAAAAAAACAGGAACCTTTAGTACCGGTTGGTATGACCAACCGGTACTAAAGGTCCTCAGCTGCGCGCGCGCAGGTTCGGCCACGTGGAGGGCCTTTAGCACCGGTTGTATATACAACCGGTGCCGGTTGTATATACAACCGGTACTAAAGGGGTACCCCTTTAGTCTCGATCTTTTAGTACCGGTTGCACAACCGGTACTAAAGGCCCAATAAGACCGGTACTGATGCCCTGTTCTCTACAAGTGCTAGCTGTTCTCGATCGGCCAAGGCATGGCGTGGCCGGCACGCCCATGTCCATGTGTGATCGATCCACGGATTAATAATTAGCTAATCCCGCCAGATCATTGCAAGACAACTTAGCCACCCTTAATTCTCATCGTACAATTCAAGCTACTTTCCCTGTTTTTAAATATAATAACATGTAGGTGTTATACATTGTCGTGGTGGTATCACGGCAGATGCTATAGGATGGCTAAGAGTGGGGCCGATGGACGCTGGTGGTACCGGGAGAGGTCTAGCGTGCTAAGGATCGCGCACAGATGAACAAGCAAGCAGAAGAACACACAAGGATCTAACCAGGTTCGGGGCCCTCGTGAGGAGGTAACACCCCTACTCCTGCCTATCTCTCTATATATCTCTGGGTCACAAGTACAAAGCTGCTCCTCGAGCTGTATGATCCCAACAATGGGGATGAGCGCAAGGTAGAAGATGAAGCTATGGGGGAAAATGAGTCTCAGGGCATCGTCCCTCACGCAGGAGGGGGTGCAGCCCTATTTATAGGCTGGACCGAGTCATGGGCCCCACACATGCACTGTAGCCATGCACAACGGTATGTCATGAGTGCTTCTCCTGTCAGAGACAAGACGTGGTCTGCCCATCCCCTGCAGCACAACGGTACACCTAGAATGTACCCTCTGCTAGGGACAAGACATGGCCTGCCCATCCCTGACCTCGTAGCCTTTTCCCCGGATGTCCCGCGGTCAGCGGTTAGGTGTGTGCAGTCCCGTCGTACCCGCAGCATGCCCCCTGCCACGCTCCGTGCCAGGCGCTCCCGTGTCAGGCGGGATGTGACTGGAGCATTGACTGCTCTCCGACATAGGAAGCCTCGTCTCGCCTAGTCCGACATTCATATGTCGGACTCTCCTTCCTCGACCATCTTCCCCTGCGTATAAGAGAAGACAAGCGGGTACCGACATACATATGTCGGTCAACATATCTCGGTTAGCTTATGCCGGCTGGCTCCAGCATTATACCTCGGCCCCTTCTGAACCTGAGTATCTCGGTTTACGCATGTCGGTATAAACCAACCTTACAACCCGGCCTCCTCAGAGGTCCGGCTATATCGGCTTTTACTGTACCTCGGTCCACTCCTGGACATAGCTTTTACCACAGTATGACCCTACCCGGGGTAGCCCCCCGACATTAGTCCCCGAAGCTGGTGCGGTCCTGCAGCCTTGGATGAAGGGCCACAACAGGTTTAAACAACCAAAACAACCACACTAAACATCCGACATAATTATGTCGGTCCAACCGAAACTCCGAATAGTGAGACCATCAACTAATTCCGACATTGGTCCTCATGCCGATTTCTCCGACATGAGTATACTTCGTCAATCTCTCCCCAGATCTCAACGTTGCACGTGGCAACGAATCTCTGCTCCTCATCTCCGTTCTCGCGCGCGGACAGACATGCCATTGCACTCACGCCTCCCACGTCATGCGGGTCCCATGGGCTGTCAAGTCCGCAGAGCACTCGAGCGCTTTTGACCATGCGCGACTCCTTGATTCTCGCGCTGACTACCGCACACGATCACGCCTCACGCGGTTGCCACTGTGACCCACGATGTGGCCCATCGTACGGCCGCTTTTACCGCAACCGCACGCACCACGCGCAGTTAATCCACACGATGATCTAGGAGATCGTGCGGGACGGTTTCGCTTACTAGGGGCCTATAAATAGGGGCGCTTAGGCTCCATCTTCTTCCTCCTCGCATCCTTTGCTCGCATCGCACTCCGCTCTCATCGCCACCGCACAGAGCACCTTGCCACCGCGCCTTGCCGGAGCCCTACACGACGTCGACGACAGGAGCTTCTTGCGCCGCCGTGCAGCCCGTTTCTCCGCCGCCGCCGCGACTCCGGTGAGCTCCTTGCCCTTAACATCTCCGGTGAACATGTGCATCTTCTCCGTAGTTATTCTTGAGTTCATCCGCTTAGATCTCCTTTAGATCTTCTTCATTGTGGTTCTTATTATCTTTGCACTAGTTCATCGCTAGGCCTCCTTAGACTCAACCGATAGATCTTGCATTTATTTTCTTTTATACCATCTCCGTAGATCTTCCTGCCTACCACTCCTTTGCGAATTCTTGTTTCCCGCTGTTATCCCCTTTCCTTTACCGCACAACTATTCCGAGATACTTATCTCGGTTGAATCTGTGCCTCTTTGCAGATCTTTTTCGAGATGTCTTCCAGCCATACCTCGGATCCTGCCGACACATCCACCGAGGAGGGAACACGTGGCGGATGGGAAGGCTCCGACGTCTCCCAGACCGAGATTGATTGGCTGATTCGAACTCGGCGACTCCTGGCCGAGGTTATATATCGGATTCCGGGGAATGAGGCCGAGCCAGATCCGGAGTCCGGTGAACGGGTGGTCTTCGTCGCGCATTTCGAGCGCGGCTTCGGCCTCCCTGCCAGCAAGTTCTTCCGGGCCTTCCTCAACCGATTCGGCCTTCAACCTCATCACCTTCCCGCCAATGCCTTCACCGCACTGTCGGCATACGTTTCTTTCTCCGAGGGATACCTCGATCTCTGGGCGAAGTATTTCCAGCTCCGGAAGCAGAGCAACCCAGATCCAGAGAACAAGGGCGCCCCCAAGGAAATGACTCCGTGCGGAGCTGCTACCATCATACCTTGGAAAGGCTCCATCTTTCCCCGCATCCCAGGCCTGGAGTCCTGCCGGAAGTGGCAGCGGACCTTCTTCTATGTGAAGAATCCGGATCATGTTGATCTCCTCAACCTGCCAGCATTCATCCTCGGAGCCCCCACAGAGCAACTCAACTGGTCCCTTGACCCCAAGGAGTCTAATGCCGAGATGAACCAGATCCACGAGATCGTCACTCAGCTGGTGAAAGATGGGTGGACGGCTGATGATCTCCTGAGGACCTTTATCACTCGCCGAGTTCTCCCCCTCCAAAGCCGAGTCCACAAGATTTGTCACATGAGTGGCCAGTACGATCCTACCCGGATCAGCACCCACGAGCTCATCAAGCCCGAGGTCAAAAGGCGCGTCAAGGCCATTGCCAAGACACAAATGGCCGACGAATGGGAGTGAGGAAAGGAGCCCCATGACAGGACCAGGCTTCCGGAGCAAGTAAGTAACTTGTAACCTAAAACCGACACATTTTACTTACCGAGGCGACCTTTATGTCGGCACTATCTTTGCTTATTAGAATAACTCGGTTTTACCTCGCCCCCTTTGCAGAGATTTACTCGCCAAGCCCTTGAAGACGGAGATAACCCCTCCGAGAAATGGGGCCAAGACCTGGACTCGGACGTCACCGAGGTTGAAGACCCGGACGACGAGGACCACATGTCGATTCCCGCTGCCACTGCCCCTGCCTCGGGTAAGCCTCGAGCCCGAGCTTCAATCCTAGATTGGTCAGATGATGACGACGATGATTGCCAAATTCTAGACCCAATTGACGCTCCTCCCATCTCCTATGCTCCCCCACAATCCTGGACCTCAGCTGACCCAGTTGGCCCAGCTCCAAGTACCACGGGCTCCCGAGGTGCATCCCGCAAGCGTGCAGCGACCAGTACCTCGGGTACCGGGACCTCCGGATCCTCGGCTCCCGCGGCGAAGAAACCGAAGGTGCCAAAGAAAGCGGGAGTTAAGCCCTGGGGCAGGAAGCAGCCGCCGACCATAGAAGGGTAAGATATTCTTTACCCGCTCTCTTTCTTCCTTTAACCGAGATAACATTTTCACAAAGTAACAACTTCTTCTATCTCATTGCAGTGCTGCTCTTGAAGTGCCTCAGAGCGCATCTTCGATGCGCTCACCTCTTCCGCCATCAACTGTGTCTCGGTCGCCCGAGACTAGGGTTGCTAGCCCCGCAAGGGCAAGCCCTAACTCGGCACGCACAACTCCGGCCGGCACACCGCCGCCGACATCTGGTGCCACACCTGGAGGAGGCCGAAGCACTCCCGAGGTCTTGGTCCTCGACCGAGATGTTGATTCCGGTGTCAACACCATGGACTCCGAGACGGAGCGATCCGAAGCTCCGGTGGCGCCGGATCAACAGCAACCACCACAACAACAACAACAACATCAACAACAGCAGCAGCAACCTCCCCAACAACAGCAGCAGCAACAGCAACAACCGTAGCAGCAGCCACCTAAGTCCTCTGCGAAGTCCACTGAGCTGGCAACTCGGAAAGCTACTCCACCGCCCAAGCCGGCACAGAGCCAAGTGGCCACCGGAAAATGCCTGTTAACCCGGACAGACAGGTGGTGCTGACTCTGACCACCACACCGGCCAATCAAGTTCTCACTGCCTCCATTTCCCGGGTCTCCACTGGCAGCTGGGGTTTTCCCCAGCTTCGAACTCGAAGCGGAAACAGCTTGGGCTCGGAGGATGGAATGCCGCTGACACTGGCGAGATCTCCTCTGCGAACCCGGCCATCCAACATCCAGCTGGACCAAGCGCACTCGCTCAGTCCATGCACAACTTGCAAGTTGCGACCCTTCGAGCCAGCAAACTCGCCGAGGTAAATTTTCTTCGGCAAAACCTTATTTTCCTTTGTAATAGATGATAGACATATATAATTCCCAGTTCCCAAGATTCGGGTCGAGTGATCGACACTCATCCGAGTAAAGATCACTCGGCTCAAATCTTCACAAAACTCCCACCATCCACTTCAAAAAATCCGACATCCAGTCCCCGAGATTCTTGTCGAGTTTTACTCGGCATGAATCTTGAAAAAATCCGACATCCAGTCCCCGAGATTCTTGTCGAGTTTTACTCGGCATGAATCTTGAAAAAATCCGACATTCAGTCCCCGAGATTCTTGTCGAGTTTTACTCGGCATGAATCTTGAAAAAATTATACTAACACTTTGCTTTTTTCAGGACTGCACCAATGCTCGGACTGCAGTGTTCCAGAAGCTGCTCCTGGACCACAATAAACTCAAACGCTCCTACAAGCAGCTGCTGGAGGCGCTGAAAAACAAGGACTCTGCGCACACAGCTGCCCTCCAGAAGGAACGAGACGAAGTGTCTCGGCTCCAGAAGGAACTTGATTGAGTCCAGAAGAAGAAAACCGAGATGGAGCAAACCCTAATGCAGAGGGGAGAAGCTGCCCAGAAGAATAAGGAACTCCTTGAGGAGACCGAGGTTCGCGCTACCTCGGCACAAGAAGAACTGGAAGCCCTCAAGGCTAAAAGTGATCGCTGGTTGGCCGAGCTCACTCGGATTAACAACCAGATGGAGAGTAAGTTTCTCTTATCCTTTTCCTCATTTCCTTTGCTTCTACCGGCACTAGCTATATGTCGGCATACGACTTAACTCGGTGACAGCTTTCCTTTCTTCAGAACACTTCGCCCACTCCCAGGCTGCTGCCGCAAATATCACCAGGAAGGCACGAGCGAAAAGAGCCGGGGCTGGCCCAATCTCGGATGTCTGAGACATCGAAGATCATCTGACGGCCCTAAATGCCCGCATCTCTCCTCTGAAGGCCATCAGTACTGATCTTCTTAACGCCGGCATTTGGGTTTACCGAACCTTATGGCCAGGATCTCAGCCTCCAGCCACCGTCGACGAACTGTCCAAGTGCCTATCGAGGGCCGAGACTAGGCTCCGAGAGTGGAGATCCTCTGCAGCTCGCGCCGGAGCAGATCAAGCCTTGACATTTGTGTTGTCTTGGTATGAGCTCATCGATCTTAATGCATTGAAATCTCTGCGCGCCCACTCGCAATGGACTGAAGATCCGGTGCTGATCGAGCGCTGCAAGGAGGCAGCTTCCTTCATGGCCGGATATGCTCAAACCCGGTACATCATTCCTAGGCCAGCCTACTCCGACGACGAAGACGATGCCTCGGATGATGAAGACGATGATGAGGAAGAGACCCTGGACGAAGAGATCGAGGCCGAAGCTCCCGACACTGCCACCGATGCAGCAGCAGCTGACACTGCCAGGCAGCCAGAAGCCGACATTCCTCCAAAAGCAGCCTCCGACACTGCCGGGATCTCGGCGGCCACTCCAACAACCGAGGTTGTTCCAACAACCAAAGTTGCTCCTGCCCCCGAGGTTCCTTCTGCAAAAGCTTCTGCCGATCCGAGCTCCTCTTCCACTACTGCCTGAACTTATCATGAGCGGAACGATTAAATCCCCGGAATGCCGGGCGCAGATGTAATTATACTCTTAAGTATTTCACCGTGCTACTCTATTTTGCTACTTTTAACGCAAACGGCTTAATTCCGGATCACTTTGCATCAAGTCCCCGAGTTTACTTTCTCGTTTACTATACTTAGTAATCTTTGCTCTTGTCTACCACTTTGGCGTTCGACAGTTGAGTCACAAGACCAAAATTATAGCATATAGTACTTGTAAATTTTGAGGTAAGACTCAGAGTCATTCGACACAAAGAAAAGGAATAAAAAACAGGGTTAGTAAACAACATATGCTGAATCATTTTTGGATCGAGTCCCCGAGTTCATTTTCATGTTTACCACATACCATAACCTCTGCTCTTGACTGCCATTTTGGCGTTCGTCAGTCGAGTCACAAGATCACAACAAGATAGTATACATTACTTGAACTTTGAAGCGAGGTCAAAAAACCATCCGGCATATAAACAACTCGGATAAAACAGAGATAAAACACATACATAAGGACAAGGCAGTCCCCGAGACTCTTTTCGGGGTGCCGGCATTTTATTCAAAGGAAAACCGAGATACATACATTTCGCCCTTATGAGTAAAAGGGACGGAGTAGAGCTACATTCCAGGGTCGTTTGGTCTCCTCGCCGGATTTGTCCATTACATTCTTCCTCGGTTCCTGCGCATCTATAAGATAGTATGCATCATTGTGCAACGCTTTGTTCACAATGAATGGTCCCTCCCATGGAGGTGACAGCTTGTGTCGGCCTGCAGAACGCTGCACCAGCCTAAGCACCAAGTCTCCTTCTCGGAATACCCGAGGGCTGATCTTCCGGCTATGATAGCGTCGGAGATTTTGCTGATATATCGCTGACCGAGATAAGGTCAGCTCTCTTGCTTCTTCGAGCAAATCAACATCGTTTTCCCGAGCTTCTTTTGCCTCGGTTTCAGTGTACAGCGCAACTCTCGGCGAGTCATACTCCATGTCGGTCGGGAAGACCGCTTCTGCTCCATAGACCAGAAAGAATGGCGTATAGCCAGTTGAACGATTCGGTGTGGTCCTTAGACCCCACAATACTGCTGGTATCTCCTCTATCCAGCATCCCGGAGTTCGCAACAGTGGTTCAATCAACCGGGCTTTGATGCCGGCCAACACCAACGCATTTGCTCTTTCCACTTGCCCATTTGCCTCCGGGTGCGCCACCGAGGCTATGTCCAACCGAATTCTCTTTTCAGCACAGAACCGAGCAAATTCTCCCACAGCAAAGTTTGTGCCATTATCCGAGATAATGCTATGGGGGTAACCATATCTCAAAATGATGTCCTTCAAAAAGGACACAGCTGTGTGACCATCACACTTCCTGATTGGCTTCACCTCGATCCATTTGGTGAACTTGTCCACCATTACCAGCATATGAGTCATGTTACCTCGGGCTGGCTTGAACTCCCCACCATATCCAGACACCAACAACAAAAGGCCAAGTGATTGGAATTGTCTTGAGTGCCGAAGCTGGCATGTGGATCTTCTTAGCAAATCTCTGACATCCCTCGCACCTTCTGACGATATCTTCTGCCTGTTCAAAGCACTGGGCCAATAAAATCCATGCGGAACACCTTAGCACCAAGGCTCTTGATGAAGCATGATGACCACACTCTCCTTGATGAATTTCCAGGAGCATCTCTTGCCCTTCCTGCGGCTCGACACAGCGCTGCAGTACCTCGGTTACACTTCTCTTGTATAACTCCTGTTGATGATGGTGTATGCCTTGGATCTTCTTTGCATCTGCCTGGCCTCAACTTCATTACTTGGCAAACTTCCATCCATCATATACGCCATTATAGGTTGTGCCCATCCTGGCACAGGACGCACAGGAAAGACCGGGACATCTATCTCCATTAGCTAAACCGACATTGCCTCCTTCGACATTGAGTAACCAGTCCCTGAGTTCTGTCAGGTAGTCCCTGGGTTTTCCCAAATGCATCCGACATCCACGTCCATGGGGACAGCACCAGATTCCGGTTCTGCCGGGATAAAAATTGATTCGGACTCCGGAGATGGTTTGATCGATGGCTTCCTTAGATGCCCAAGGATATGCCGGGTGGAATTGGATCCCGGGATGAGCCTAGCTTGGATAATACATCTGCAGCTTCATTTTCCGCCCGAGGCACATGTTTGAACTCGCAACCCTCGAAAAATCCCGAGATTTTCTGAACATGAAACCGATACAACGCCATGTTGGCATCTAAAGCGTCCCGATTTCCCGAGGATTGCTGCACCACCAGATCCGAGTCTCCGAAACACTCTATCGGCGAATCCCAATTTCCTTAGCCACATTGAGCCCATGGACCAGTGCTTCATACTCGGCCACATTATTAGATGCTGCAAAATGAATTTGCAGCACATATCTCAGCTGGTCTCGCTTCGGCGAGGTAAGAACTACTCCGGCACCCAAACCAATTTTTGTTTTGGAGCCATGAAAATGCATCCTCAATAATTGGAGTCAGGCAGTGGTGGCTCATATTGCATCTCGGCCCAATCCACCAAGAAATCCGGCAGTGCCTGAGATTTAATGACATCTTTTCTTTCATAATGTGGTGTGTAAGGGGACACCTCTATGGCCCATTTGGCTACTTGGCCACTTGCATGTTTGCAACCGATGATCTCCGAGATAGGAGCCTCACATACCACCGTGATTGAATGCTCTTGGAAGTAATGTTTCAACTTCTTTGCAGCCAGATAGACACCATATGTCATCTTCTGGTAGTGAGGATAATTCTGCTTGGATAACGAGATCACCTCGCTTAGATAATATACCGGCCTCTACACGGTTTTCCCATTTTCTTCTCGTTCCACCACCACTACAACACTCACAACTCGGTTTGTGGCTGCAATGTAGAGCAACATCGTCTCCTTGGGTAATGGTGAGGCTAGTATCGGCGCAGTTGCCAACATCTTTTTTAACTCGGTGAACGCCGCATCTGCTTGCGGAGTCCATACAAAATTGTTACTCTTTTTCATTAACTGGTATAGAGGCAAAGCCTTTTCTCCCAACCTGCTAACAAACCGACTCAAGGATGCCAAGCATCCAGTGAATTTCTGCACGTCCTTGAGACATGTCGGTAACCTCATGCTTTCAATAGCACGGATCTTTGTCGGGTTTACCTCGATACCTCGGCTTGACACAAGGAAACCGAATAACTTGCCTGTCGGCACACCAAATGTACATTTATCCGGATTAAGTTTCATCCGGTATTTCCTTAAGTTTATGAAAGTTTCTCTGAGATCATCAGTCAGAGTGGATTTATCTTTAGTTTTTATGACGACATCGTCGACATACACCTGCACATTTTTGCCTATTTGCTCATGCAAACATTTCTACATACATCTCTGATACGTAGTACCAGCATTTCTCAAGCCAAATGTCATGACACGATAGCAATACGCCCCATACAGGGTAATAAAAGCAGTTTTCAATTGATCAGCGGGTTCAAAGGTATCTGGTGAAAACCAGAATAAGCACCTACAAAGGATAACAGCTCACACCGGCTGTGGAATCGATCA
Source organism: Poa pratensis (assembly GCA_947311845.1). Classification (NCBI taxonomy): domain Eukaryota; kingdom Viridiplantae; phylum Streptophyta; class Magnoliopsida; order Poales; family Poaceae; genus Poa; species Poa pratensis. The sequence continues at coordinate 49,201,633 of CAMZMU010000085.1, read as the reverse complement.
CTTGATCAATCCGAGGCAGCGGGAATGGATCCTTAGGACATGCCTTGTTTAAGTTCGGAAATCGATACACATGCGCCACACCTTGGCCACCAATGGTTCATCCTTTTTCTTTTCCACTAAGACCGGGTTAGACAACCAGTCCGGATGCAGCACCTCCATGATGAAACCAGCCGCAAGCAACTTGGCCAGCTCATCACCTACTACTTTTCTCCTCTCATCCGAGAGACGTCGCGTTGGTTGCTTCACCGGCTTCATGTTCGGCCTGACGAACAAAGAGTGCTCAGTCAACTCCCTCGGAACAACTGGCAGGTCCTGATTCGACC